>VOMN01021989.1:0-14411 GCA_014899125.1 Orchestia grillus | reverse complement strand
GGTGGGGTAAGCGGGGTGGGGTGAGATAAGCTGGGTGGGGGAGGGTGTGGTGGTGTGCAGGTTGTGACCTGCAGCATTCCGGAACCACGTCCCAGCAACCAGCAGGCAGCGCCATAGAGATGGGGACTCGGTCGAACAGAAATTCAAGCGTATTCCTGACCCACAGCAGATTAGTACTCGTAGAAACCATGTGCTGTGTCAAACATTCTCACATCTGTAGCGTAAATTTGCCAAACCGGAGTTTGATCTTAAAAATTCCACGGTCGCAAACACGGAAGATTTTTTGCCAATCCGGAATTACTGAGTTTCCTGTCTCGTGACAAGGACAGCAATTTCTCGTGAAGTTTTTGTATCGTGCATTGCCCTCGTGCATTGCCCTCGTGCATTGCCCTCGCGCATTGCCCTCGTGCACTCTCAGCTCGTGAGGTGCGTGCGCTGAGCTCCCAAGAGGACCTCAAGGAGGGGTGGAACCAGACGCATGAACGAAATTTTCAGTTTTAGGGTGTGATGAGTACCGCGCTCTCTGCAGTGGAGCGCCTTGCCCTGGGTCAATCGAGGACTAGAGGCTGCGCATGATGTATTCTTGCTTATTTATCAAATAATATTATGCACTGCATACGCAAGATATATTCACTAGAAGATAAAAATGAATCAGAAATGAGTAACTGGTAGACTTGCAATGCAGAAAATCAAGAGAACTGTTTTACATGTTGCTTTATGGCAATAGCTTTTTAGAAGGAGTACCTAAGTTATTATCCTCTCTCTATACTGGGTGCCCCACAAAAAAGTACATCGGAGTTCGAATTGATATGACCGCGGAAATATTATAGCGAATTCAATTCTGTAACAAACATGTTATTCGACTTTTTGAACCTATTATTCGAACAGGTATTTAGACTACCAGTTGCATGGATAAAAAAAAATAATATTTCTGCACTCATAGCAATTCGAACTCCGATGTACTTCTTTGTGGGACAGCCCGTACAGGTATGTTTGTATATATAACGTTGGAAAGCCGTTAGGAAAAGTATACGCAATTCCTCGGACGCTTAGCACGAATTTGACCTACGTTTGAGCGTGGGAGTGAAATGCAGATAGGAATGAATGTGAAAAAAATAAATGAGAGCGAAAGAAAATCAAGGGAAATATCTACCCATATTTTACTTATATCTAGATCGAGGAGCTGCATATTTTTCCACAAAAATTAGACACTTAATCTATATAAAAAGTGTCACAGGTATTTGTGATTGACCTTAATGTCTGTATCACAAAAAAAAATATCTTAAACATCAAGACGTAAGTTTCTATCCCTAAGCGAGCTTAAAAATTAATCTCGGTAACAATTAAGATCAGCGGGTTCTTGGTTGTAGTCCAGAAGTATTGCACGACGTCGCTTATCGCCATCGAATCGGCTTCCGTCTGACAGACACATCAAGTGTCTGTATGTTCTGCATGATCGATGCATGTTCCTGAAAGTCAAACATGCGAGTCGGTACGAAGAAAAATGTGCATAAAAAGCGTCACGCAACCCGCTCGCCGTCCCTTCGAAAACGCGACCCGAAAAAAAGAGTGCAACCTTTGCAGCGGGAGCTGTTCATTCAAATGACCCATTTTTTGAGAGCCGCTCATAATTCAAGACATTTTTGAGGCTGTCTGCCTGAGCTGTTTGTTTAGCACAGCGATCATTGCGAGACAGCTGCATCGCAGTCGCACTGCTGCCTGGACTTCACGATGTGGAACGCGCGTCTCGGTATAGCTTTTGGTTCCTCAGACTTTTAATGCCAAGTGAAGTAGTTCTTTGAAAATTGGTTTCTCAGACTTTTACTGCCAAGTGAAGTAGTTCTTTGAAAATCTCGAGGTTTGAAACCCATGTTGTATTCAAGTTACTGATATATTTCATGTCGCGTCATGTACTTGGGTAGGAAATGGGAATCTACGTGTTTTGTAGCATCTAAATCGGAAAAATTATCAACATGAAGTATTTACATCTTAAGTTTACATACTGGGTCACTATTGGACATTAGTTGGTGAAAACAATGACATTTAGTCAAATTGTGTTTTGAGAAATGCGAAAATCTCGACTGCCTATGAATGCTTGCCTTAAACAAAATTTTAGTCACGTGTGGAAGGATAGCAGACAATTGTTATGGCAAAAAAAATTATGAGTTAACTAAGCTTATCGCTGGAAAGAGTGCGAAATGTGTTCGATTTTATATACGTGCTACAACGTCTACTGTACATTTTTGAGAAAATTTCAGAAATAAGTCGCATGCTCGCAAATCACGCTTGCGGTACCGTTGGAGAATTTCATGTAGTCTCGTGCTATAAGAATTAGCTTAAATTTGAGAATTTGTTTACCCAAAAAAAATGTTGGTGAGATCTAGCGGACCACTATTTCATTTTCTTGGAATTTTCCTTTGTGTAAAATATTTTCGAAAATGGTGTCAGTGGTTTTTAGAAAATGAATAATAAATTGCTAATTTACATTTACTTTTTAAAATTAATTACAATTTAAAATTAATTTATCAACACTTTTCTCGTGAAGATGCTATAATTCCAAAAAAGGTTAGCACCCGTGACAGTGTACATTCATGAGCACGGTTCGATTGCACGAAATGTGCTAAAAAAAATTCAAGTTTCTTCATACGCAACTCGCTCGTTCCCTTTAGGCAGAGTTGCACATTAAATATAATCTCAAAGAGAAATTAACGCTGAATTTTAAAGCTTCAAAGTTCAATCTCATTTCATGCAGCATTACCAACCTCGTCTATGAACAACCTGATCTCAAACATGGAAGATGAGCAGAATGTTCCACGATTATTATGAAAATATTATTTCGCATTTGTTTTCCACTGTCTGTCCCAAGTGGTGGAAAAGTAGCTGTATTGCATTGCACTTCGACTTCTCAGATAACCATTCCGGAATTCGGAACCTGTGCTCGAATGCGTGGGAAGTGAATCAAAACTTCATAGTAAACAAAACTCTTTATTTTATATGGTTTTAACATTTCATCTAATGAAAATAAACACGCAAAGCTGGGGTGAGTCATAAATTTAGGTGAGCGATAGTCGTTTATCGCAAATGAGACACGAAGGCGGACTCTAACCAGGAGTTGTGTTTTTCGACGAGGTGTTTTTGTGTTTGTGTTTTTTCGAACCTATTCGTATGATAGGTTCGGTTCTAGTTCAACTTTTTTTTGCTCTGCTTCATTCATCCGGTCTATTTACGCTTCCAACTCATTTTCGCAAGTAGGTTGTCACAGGACGTCATAAATGGAATGAAAAGAATTAATTATGAAAATCAAACGTCGCAAAAATTTGTCTATGAAACTGAAACAAAGAAATTTTCATGATTTTATACACTGCCGCTCCTTTACTTTTATTCATGAGGCGTGACCACCTAGTTTAAACATGAAATTTCATTATTTTTTATTTATTTATAACTTAGATTATCAATGATAAAAGGAAGGTTTTCCTTGAAATTTGCACTCTTACAGTGATGAAAATTAACGAAGTTATACCCTGTAACTATACAGTACAAACATATAGAATGTAACTAATTATAAAGTACAAAAATATGCTTTGTAACTATGTTATACAATTGTACATAGCATAACTATGTAATACAATTGTACACAGAATAACTATACAGTGCAACTATATACAGAATAACCATTGAGTACAAAAATATAGAATATAACTATACTGTACAAACATATATAGTAGAACCATTCAGTGTAAATATACACAGTATAACTACAGAGTACAAAATGTAGTGTAAAACTATAAAGTACAATCATTTAAAATGCAACTATGGAATACAAATATATACATTAAAACTATACGTTGCAAAGATATTAGAGTATAACTCTACCGTGCAAAGATACATAGTATAACTCTACCGTGCAAAGATATATGGTTTAACTCTACCGTGCAAAGATATATAATATAACTCTACCGTGCAAAGATATATGAAATAATTCTACCGTACGAAGACATTTCGTATAGCTTTATCGTGCAAAGATATATGGTATTGCTCTACCGTGCACAGATATATAGTATCACGAAACCTTGCCAAGATACATAGTATAACTCTACCGTGTAAAGATTTATAGAATAATTAGACTGTGCAAAGATATAAAGGGCACCTCGCAAAAAAGTTAATCGAACTTTGAACTAAGGTTACTCGAAAACTGTTCAAACTCAGTTCTGTAAAAATTATGTTCTCAAGCAACTTTTCCACTCTAGCTCTTAATGGTCCCTGTTTATTCCATTGGACGGTATCCATAAATAAATAATAATGAAGGCTATCAGAACATGCTTGCGCGAGGGTGTAAATGATTTACAATCAAAATCTAAATTAACAATATTTTATGAGTATTCCGTTTAAAATAAATAAATAATTTTGCATGTTTATTAAAGTTTATTCGAGTGAGAATAAATCCCACAGAATGCAAAACAAAAATGTTTGCAAGAGTGACTTTATCCATCGTGACCTTCCCCATGTCCTGCACTTGCTGCAGCAAAAATTGAGACTTTGATCTCGTTGCTCCAATGACGAGTTGGACCATCTCTGGATTACGTTTGACTAAACCGACTTCATGTGGGATCCTTTCTCTCAACTAGCTTCTGTTTTCCGATACATTAACATACAATTTCCTCTTTTTATATTTAATCACGCTTCTTTAAAACGTTGATTGTAAATCACATTATAGCCTTGAGCAGATATGTTTTGGGTATTCTCCATTATTAACCCTAGTGTATGAATACCGTCCGAGGGTTTAAGCTGAAGCCCTTCAGAGATGTAGTGAACAAGTTGCTCAACAACATGCTGTTTACAGAACTGAGTTATCAAAAACAGCGGGTAATATCAATTCAAAATTCGGTTAATTTTTTTTTGTGGGACACCCTAGATAGAACAACTATAATGAGCAAAGATATTCAGTATAATTATGTAGCGCAAAGATATATATGTAGTATAACTATAAAATAAACAATAAAGAATATCTAAACAGTACATTTATATCCTGAATAACTAGAGTAAAAAGATATCCAGAATAACTAGAGAACAAAGATATCCAGAATAACTACAGAGTACAAATATATAGAAAATAACTACAGAGCATAAACATATACAGTATAACTCGCAGTAGCAGAGGCAAGCCTCCGTCAGAACAGCCTATGTTATCCTATAGGCAATAGCCATGTAAATTAGAGTTGAATTTGGAGAAATTTGGGCCTAGAGGATATTTAATAAAATTGCACCTTTCTCATGGTTAATATTTCCTATCAGAGGTGACATTCAGAGCCAGATCAAGCACTTCTGTCGTCAGAGGTGTTAGCATAAAAAAAAATGTGATAAGACGTAAAGCGAAGGCCGATATTTTGTTCCGTGTACAGGGCAGCCTACAAAACCTGATAGAAGACGTGGAAAATTCAATTCACTGAAGGAATAATGAAACACATCAACATAATTGCCCAGCAAGGAATACCGGAAAAATATTTGCAATGTCGATAACTGAATGAAGAAATAATATCAAAGCCTGCATGAGCATAACAAATAATTTGGCAACCGCGAAGTTAAGCGTGCTATAAATGAGCTGCAAACTCAGGGATACTGCACAAACAGCTGCAAACTCNAAAGCAGGGATACTGCATAAACAGCTGCAAAAGCAGGGATACTGCATAAACAGCTGCAAAGGCAGGGATACTGCACAAACACCTGCAAAGGCAGGGATACTGCACCAACAGCTGCAAACTCAGGGATACTGCACAAACAGCTGAAGAGGCAGGATCCTTCCAAAGCTCCAAAGCAACAAACGGTTTTAGTATTTTCCATTAACGAACATCAATACAAACGTTATTCGACTGATTACGTAGCACAATTTTTCACATAAATGACACTCAATAGTTGATCGATAGTAAAAATTTTGAAAAATATTTCCTTTATTTTAATGGGGGAGGTGTTAATCGTGTATACGCGGTGACACATTTGATAATTCAGCCAGATAATTTCTTCACAACTCTACTCAAGCTTCATAAACAATAACATTTTTTTCTCGGTTTGGTGCACAAAACTAGGCACAACCCACACCCTGCATGTATATATCTAGAGCAATGCCCTTCACGTATATTTCTAGAGCAATACCTTGCACGTATATTTGTAGAGTAATACCCTATACGTATATTTCTAAAGCAATACCCTGCATGTATATTTCTAGAACAATACCCTGTACGTATATTTCTAGAGTAATACCCTGCATGTATATTTCTAGAGTGATACCCTGTACGTATATTTCTAGAGTAATACCCTGTACGTATATTTCTAGAGTAATACCCTGTACGTATATTTCTAGAACAATACCCTGCACGTATATTTCTAGAACAATACCCTGCACGTATATTTTTAGAGAAATACCCTGCACGTATATTTTTATAGCAACACACTGTATGTATATTTCTAGAGCAATAAACTGCACGTATATTTCTAGAGCAATAAACTGCACGTATATTTCCACAGCAATACCCCGCACGTATATTTCTATAGCAACACACTGCACATATATTTCTAGAGCAATAAACTGCTTGTATATTTCTAGAGCAATAAACTGCTTGTATATTTCTAGAGCAATAAACTGCATGTATATTTCCAGAGCAATAAACTACATATATATTTCTAGAGCAGTAAACTGCATGTATATTGCTAGAGCAATAAACTGCATGTATATTTCTAGAGCAATGAACTACATGTATATTTCTAGAGCAATGAACTGCACGTATATTTCTCAAGCAATTCACAATTGGTATATTTCAAGAGCAAAACATTGTTCGTATATTGCTAGTGCAATTCACTGTCCGTATATTTCTAGAGTAAAACACCATGGTATAATTAAAGAGCAAAACACTACATATGTTTCTAAAATAATACATACACTGGCGTATATTTTTAGAGCAGTACACTGTACGTATGCTTCTAGAGTAAAACACTGTACACGTCTATACAACAATGTGGTAAAAACTTGGCCACAACAAGAGTAAAACACTGAACTATATTTCTAGGGCAAAACACTACTTATATATCTAGAACAAAACACTTTATGTATATATCTAGGGTAAAACACCACTTTCCTATTTGGAGCAACACACTGTACGCGTCTAGACAGCAAAGTCGTAAAAACATTCCTGTTTCACTGAGAATAAATCCCGACAGAAACTGGAACTTACTAATCGTAACAAAAATATAACGTACGTTGACTTTGGTTATCAAAACTCGTTTTTAAGGAAATGAATGCATTTCTTCCGATACGTCAGTGTCTAAAATGTAGATCTTAGAATGAACGGGTTCGTGCTAGAAGATAACTCGCACCACGGTCAGCTGAACAGCAGTAGCGTCGGCTGAACATCACTTGGTGGAGCGCAACTCCAGCCACAATATTTATTAAAACTCTACTTGACTCATCATTCAATTATTTACTGTACTTTCTAGACGCTTTTGATAAAAATTAGTTTCAAGATAAAAAAGCGGCTGAGTGTTTTGGCGCACAACGTATTGACAATTCATTTCTGAACATAACTCGTCTCGAAAGAATTTATGCTTCGCTGTTTCCATTCCTCGTTTCTTCCACCCACCGAGCACACGTTTCACCAACGAACGTTAGCATTGGTGTGAGGTTGGTGCGCTTGGTTAGTACAAACCATTTACTTTTTTCAATCTCGATTTTTTTCCAGGTCCATACTTTGATGCCTCATTTAGTAATTAATATTTCGATTGTAAAGTAAAATTATTCTCAGGTAGTATTGGCAAGAAGGTGGAAAGGTTTTTAAAAACAACATCAACAAGGATGCAGTACAGGGTGGAAGCTTCGTGGTAACGAGCTCTTCATGCTTAAGAAATGACTAGCACTGATCGGTGTTCACAGTTTAAATTTGGTCTTTAAATATTTCAGGGTAATTTTCATAAATCTGAAAGGATTATTGCGAGAGTGAAAAAAAAATCTTTCCTCTAGAGAACAAGAGAGAATCGTGTTCTTTTCAAGTGCGTGGTATGCTCACAAAATTATCTTCAATACAAAATTTGTCCCTCCGCAAGCTTTAAAAGATAGGTAACAACATCACCTGTACTTATGGTATGGTAAAACTGGACGCATAAAATTAAAATAACAACCGACAAAAGCGAAATCTTAGCACGACACACGCGCGTCAAAAATATTCATCATCAACTAGGCATCGAATTTAATGAGATTCACTGCTTTTCAGAACAACATTCAAATCTGATCAAAAATTATAAACATTTTTCCGGCTTACTGACCATACAGCAGCTCAAAGCTGTTTCTTTGGAATTGATCGCACAGTACCAGCTGTATTTACATCCACATACGCAAGTGTGCGCAGCGCCAGCATAGTGTACAGTGAAATCTATAGCTTGAAAACAGTGTAAGAAATCAAGTCACGTCCGAGGTTAAACGCGGCTTAGCAGGGAAAATGTTTGTTGAAAGTTTTCGGGAATTACGGTATACTTTTATTAAATAAAAGCCACTGAACCTGTAAATATAAGTGGTGCAATAAATTATGAAACGCACAATAGAACACTAGCGATATACTATTTTAAAAATATATAGTCTATCTGGTTTGGAATAGTCCATCTGATGCACAACTGGTACACTGAAATTTTGACATCTTAAACTAAAACTAGTTCTCCAAATTCGTTAATGAAATATTCACATATTTGCTGGCCAGCTCATGAATTAGTAACACACATACATTAAGTATATTAATTTCTATTACAGGTCTCGACTCATTTTAATACAGAAAAAAAGAATAATTTTACGGCAATGGAGCATTTAATTTTTAGCAAGAATTGCACTACTGTAACAGAAAAAAATCACAGCAAAAAAAAAAGAAAAAACAATTAAAAACAAAACAACCTTAGTCCTCAATTTTAAAAATCAAATTACCCAGTATAAAAAAAACACGGTCACATTAACCAAAAAAATGCGAAGCCAGCTAATTTGTACAGCTGCGAAGCATTGTTTTTAGGCGATCCAGGAATGGAAACATTGAAAATAAACTACTTTACCTTGAGCTGGTCGTCCGTGTTCATGGCCAGCAGCAGCTGTACGAAGGCTTCCAGAGGCGGTGCCTGCTGCTGGGGAGGCTGTTGCTGTTGCTGGGGAGTTGCCTGGGGCATCCCAGCAGAAAACCCGACTCCGCTGCCGCTGCTGGACGCTGGTCCAGGACCACCATACGACAGATTACTGCACGTTGAGGACGCTGAAGACATGCTCGAGTTGAAGGAAGACTGAGGCAGTGATGAGGGCAGCGAGCACTGCCCCATGGATGGGGGAATGGGCCCAAAAGATCCCGGATGCGGCGGCCCGTAGTTGCCGGGGTGGGAAAACGGATGGTGAGCAGAATACGGCGAGTATGGGGAGATGTGGTGGTCTTGCAGGTAGCGGTGGGACCCATACGGGGCACCGTCCATGCCCCGACTTGTGGGGAACATGGGTGGGGAGTCTAAGCCCTTTTGGGGAAACTGTGAAGCACCGCTGCTCCCCGAGTCCACGTTTTTCTGGGGAATGTGGTTGTAGGTTGAGCTGTGGCTTCCTATATCTGAGGTTCCTCTGGGGTTTAAAACCCCATCCCCAGATCGTGATGAAAAATTTTCCCCTGGTCGGGATGCGAACGAAGGGGAGATAGGGGGCCGGCCAGGAAAAGCCGGCATTTGGGGATAATGAGGTGGAGGAGGAGGCGTGTGGGGAAGTGGAGACGGCATCACTACCAAATTCTTCAGCTCACCGCAAAATTACGCTCGATCTCTCCAGCTCTCCAACGCTTCTTGTGAAGTTCAACTGTTCTCGCAGGCACACGAGCGCACGGCGCCCAAAGCAGCCCGTGCCACAATTATCCTGCGCCGCTTTAGCGAGAGCACAAATTTTTACAGCACGACTATGAGCTTAGAAAATTTTCACCGCAGAACTTGGGGTATTACGTCACTTGTATTGAATACCTAAGCAAAATTAAACTTGACACATCGTCACACACTTGCATAGGAGGAATATTTGCATGGCTAGGAGCAGTCGCTTGACTATGGCAACAGAACACTTTTAAACAGTCAGGCACTGCACTCCGTCTGAAATATTTTTATTGCACTCAAATTGCACGTGAACACAAATAAGGTATTGCACAATTAATTTAGACACGGCACAAGCCCTCAAAATAAAGTACCCACGTTAGAAATAATGAAATTCGTTTCTTGATACTTAACTGGTGGCTCTCGACACTTTTTTTCACATTTAATTGCGAGAACTTCTCAAACAACAGAAATACAAAAGAAACACTAGAACTAAATTGCACTTCGTTCTTGCTTATTGAGGGACTCTCAACGTCTCACCGAATACTAGAAAATCAGCATTGTTACGAACGCGCAGTTTTCACATCCGCATCTGACTGAAATTCCAAAAGGGCTTCTTATTTTTCAAAGCAAGAAGGTACAATAGCGGCAAGCACGCTGCTAGTCGGTGCGCTGGCTCGCACGTTCGACGGCCGGGATTCGCTTCCAGGAATCGCAACCACAGGCCTCGCTTGCTGCTCGTGCCTCTCACTCGTAGCGACTGACAGCACGGTCTCGCTGCCACCATAGCGAACACCAGAGCTTGCAGCAGCTGCAGCTACACCACGACCGGACCACGACGCCCTATGCCACGCGACCCTGAAGCTCACTGTCCCATCTTCGGCAGGGCAACATTCTCGTCTTATGGCGCCCGTCCATAAAGGTAATTTAGGCCCACCTGCCTCGGCACCTCGATGGCAGTATCGCGTGGAGCGATAAGGTCGAGATCCCCACGTCTTGGAAACGCTCGGTTTCCTCTTGGTCTCCCCGTGCAAGACTGAGATGACTTCAAGTTCAGATGGTTCTTGGTGCTGCTGCGAAGCAGGCGTGCACCTCTGCCCTCCTGCAAGTCACAGTCACATCCTCCACGTCACCCCAAAGTCTTGATGGTCCAGCGCGAAGTTCCGATGAGAGACCAAAAAGAGACTCGTACGTTGAAAAATTTCATTTTTCTTACAAGTTGAAGTCACTCGTAGTAGAGTGGCATTTAACCCACAGAATTTTCCAGTAACACACTTGTCTTTCCTGTTTCCTTGTCGGTAAAGCACGAGTTTGTACAAGCATTTGTATAAAAATATCCCTTTCAAGTAGAAAGCATACACTTTATTTTTTGGGCGTTCAAAAGCTGGTCTCGATTTAGAAATGAATGCTGAACGCCATTTCAAAAAATTATTATTCCTGAATTTACGAGTTAACTTTCAATTGATCATCAAAAATGGCAACTAGTAGATGAAGCGGGCTTTATTTTCAGCAGTTGTGGCCCTTAATGAGACGAGTTCACGTAAATACGCACTCTCAATAATTACTGTACTACACTGACGCTGAGGCTAACAGGTCAGGAGAGGCAACCTGGCGCCACGATGTCTTACGGGGCCTGAACCAGAATTTTACTCCTAACTCGCACGTCGCTCGTTCGGGTAGCGAGCTTTAGACCAATCTCACGTCCATCATGTCCTAGAATGAGAATTTTCTTTTTTTTCTTTTGTGTTAGAATTGCAACAAATGTTGAGGGAAAACTTTGCTATGTTTTGTATGTTCATATTTTTGTGCTTCAATTTTTCCAAAATTCAAATCGATTGTGGTTGTTTTCTTGAACTTTTCTGAACAATATGCACCCATTTACATCACATTTCATGAGGCCTTTCTGAAACTTACGAGTTAAATTTCTTACTGCACTAAAATAATCAATTTCAGGTCATTTACATTAAACTGAATGCGACAAAGGTTTCACTTTTCATTTAAAACACTTGACACAAACTTTGATAAATCGAATAAAACACCCTGCACACTTGAACTTATTTAAAGGGAAACTATAAACCTGAAATGGAAACTTAAATTTATTACAGAAACCAACAACCCAGTGACTAACTGACTCGTTCACTTGAACGCAACTTACACAGGACCCACAGCAGCTCGTCTACTTGATGCTAGGTCACAAATTATCGGTGGAAAATGACTTAAATATCAGTAGATGCCTGATGACTAAGAGAAAATTGACTTTGGGTATTACCAAATAGAATTAAAATAACTTTAGGTATTAGGATCATTGACTTTTTTTTTAATGGTTGGTATTGTATGAATGAGGAAAACAACTCAGCACAAAGAAGCTGGAGAACATCAGTGGACAGTACAAATAAATGGAAAAGAGACAGAAATAATCTACAGCTAATCAGTCAGAGTTGTGGCGGGCACAAAGAAAAGGACCGAGCTCGCACACCGAGTCTCCAGGAAGCGAGTGGGCATCGAACCGTCCACCCTCTTTGTTGCAAACCTTCTTTCTCTAATACTTACCATATCATGCATCGTTAAAAGTCTACACTTAATTCTGGAGCAGTGATAAAACTTCACGAGGCAAGGCACTCCCCGTTGCACTGAAGCATTGAGCTTCTCTCGAGACGAAAAAATCTCGAAAAATATCTGTGGTCACTCGACTTGGATGGCCAGAGTCACAGACACAGGAGGACACTGACCAAGTCGTGCCAAAGTCCGGCTCAGGAGCGTGAGCGCGGAGAGACACGAGCGTATCTGTGATACCAAACACCACGTGACGTCAACACAAGTCGCGTATTTGCTCAACTTGTAGCTATTCTTCACACTTTCTCCTCCGCTGAAATCCATTGAGAAATTTTCTCACTGGTATGTTTAGCATTTAGCATTCTCCAGCACAAATCTACTAGTCTTTCACGTCCTTGTTTACATTTCTAACTTGCTGATCACGTGGCCGAGGGAAGCTCCGCCTAGCCTCGCGATTTTAAAGGAAGCTTTACGTCGCAGGCTTGACCTCAACACCGCCCTTTTCTAGCGTGAGACTCCGCCCTACCGCTGCTGCTCGCAGCCCTCCCGGCCGCTCTATCTAACTTCGTCTTCTTCGCTGCGTTCCTCACACATCTCCTCAACATCCATCGAAATTTCTACTACCCAAGAAGCACCGTAGAGATACACTTATCGAGAGCTCCTCTTTTTCGGAATTTCTCAAGCTTATACAAATATTTAGTTAATTCAACCATGAAACAAACATTACAGAGTAGATTTTTCGTGCGTAGCTTGATGAGCATCAAAACGAGACATTTTCTTCACGCCAGAGTAAACTGAATAAAATTTCCGCAGACGATAAGATACGTGTTTACCTCTCGCACAGCAAGCGTGCTAATCTCCCACGCACAGCTGAAATTAGTCTCCGAAAATTGCTATTGCGAACCAGCTCGGCCAGCTGGGATATATTGATGAGAGCATCAATATCCTTTGACTTACCATCCTCGATCGCACCATGAGCTTATGCTATTCTTACGGTGTAGCAGAAATCATCAACCAAGAGCTAAAAGCCAACAAATGACAGCACACTTGCAAACGAGTCTGGGACGTGGTACTGGGTAAGCCCGTCACCTGGAGCAGTGACACTCAAAGGTGCCAAGACCGGGTACCTCTGTTCCTCATAATTAAAAGACAGCTTAACACTTTGACTGCGATTCTATACACAGGTAAAATTACATGCCGACAAATATTTCTACAGTGAATTTAAATCGTATACCATATATGACCCACTTCGGAGTCAACGTGTTAATATTGACCGCGTTACCGGGTCATGCGTGAGGCAGCGCTGTAAATTCTGACTCCCTGTCAGCTTGGGCGGATAGTAAGAGGAAATTCGTTGCATTTTTGACTCCCTAATATATGTCTTGCGCTTTTCACAAAACCGACACAGAAATGGGTATCAAGAAGTAACTGCCACACTTTTCCAAACCAAGCTCACAGGTGTGACATCTACTCGCAAGTATGGCGAATACAATAGCTCTATTACAAGTCTACGGTAATTCAAACGAAAGTTTAAATAACCCCGATTATAAAACCGTTATTTTACACATGGATAGAGAATAACAAATAATCACATTACACCACAAATATTTCATACCTTCGGTACAAGATACTGACTTGCTTAAGTCGCTTGGTGTCGCAGGGTGCGCACATCAGAGAGGAGTACAACCCAGTGTTCACCACCGCGTGGAGTGCAGGAGGTAATTCACGTAAAAACACGTTAATTGCGCTCAAAGACCATTCGCAATTTATGAACACGAAATCAGGCATTACAACGGGTATTGAAAAGATTTCGCACCAGGCTCACCTGGAGTACCAGGTTCACCTGGTATACTAGGCTCACCTGAGGCACCTAGCGTACCAGGGTCATCTGGGGCACCTGGAGCACCAGGGTCACCTGGGTCACCTGGCGTACCAGGGTCACCTGGCGTACCAGGGTCACCTGAGGCACCTGGCGTACCAGGGTCACCTGGGGCACCTGGCGTACCAGG
>VOMN01021986.1:4743-19449 GCA_014899125.1 Orchestia grillus | reverse complement strand
CACACGGCACTGCCTGCCTGACACACGGCACTGCCTGCCAGACACACGGCACTGCCTGCCAGATACACGGCACTGCCTGCCAGACACACGGCACTGCCTGCATGATAATCTAGGTGGCCCTGAGGGTGAGTACAGCTAGTTTTACATCTCTAGACAGCAACAATGAGACGCCTCCACCAGTTGACATCAGATAAAATGTATCTGTGAGCTGAAGTACATGTGAGACATGATGCACACTCTTTGTAATTCCAAAATATTTTGCTGTTGCAGCTCGCACGGCCTTGTCGGGGTAACGAATTTTTGTTGAACTGTGGGACTTTTGTTGAACTGTTGAATGGATTTTTCCATTGCGGGGATTGGGTGGCTCTGTTATGGTTCCCCCCGTGTTGTTTTGGTTATGGTGATGCATGTGTGTCCTAAGCACTATTTTCAAACGGCGGAGGGAAACGGACTCATTCAACAGCTCGCGGATCTGCGAAAACACGCCATGCACACAAAGCGGCGGCACCCCAGTGTGGCCTCGGCATGACGGCCGAAACATCTCCGAGTAAATTTCGAACAGGGACCAGGGCTTGCTAACGGTAAAACGAGATAGAAGAGGTGAAATTCACTGTTTAAGCGATGCATGTATATCGCGGGCCATACATAATCGAAGTATGTACATGAATGTGTTCTATGAATGTGACTACAACTCATGATGATGACGTCACTCACCAAGAAGGTAATCTTCATTTTGGAGAGAAGTGTGGCCTTCACTGCAAGATACAATCACTCCAGCACTCCACAAAACTCTATGATGAGTCTAAAAACTTTTTTAAAACGTAGGTTTCGTTAACACTATCTCGAACAACGTTCCTTTCACTGAATATAACGTCATAAAAAAACATAAATGGTCGACTGTTCGCTCGCTACTGAAAATCTAGGAAGTCTTTGGTAAAACCGCTGTGGTTATTTTCGAACTGCTAAGTGAGCATAGAATTTTTTCGAGAAGTCCGAGCCGGGAGGAGGACGGGACTGGGGTCCATCAACAGTGTTACCTGACGCACAGCTTGTGCGCAACTGGAGGCGTGCGTCGCAGGCACCCTTATTTATAGCTTACGCTCTCAGCCAGTCTGCCTTCTCCAAGGACTCTTCCTTCAGATTTACTCGACCACTCTGCGGACGAGAGGCGTATATCCGCTTCGTGTTCCAGGGTTTAGGAGTGAGAGGAGGAGTGCATGACTTGTTCCAAAAAATGCGGTCGCAATTTTGGAATTAGGTGACCGTTTCCAGGAGGAAGAGCGCTCAACGATCCCAAGCCCTGCAACCGGTGATCGAGAGCAGGAAAGTGGGCAGCGAACTTGTCTGGCGAATTAAAAGAGGCGCTTTTGAAAGCGAGAGTTCGGACTCCGTCTCCTGGTTTGTGGGAGTTGAGGGCACGTGAACCCGCTTTGCCGCCGCTGCATGTACTGTAGTACAGCACTGCTTGTACTGTGATGTGCACTGGATTGTGCACTGCTTGTACTGTGCTGTGCACTGTACCACAATGCTGTGTGCTGTAGTACAGCTCTGCTTGTACTGTTCTGTGCACTGTATCACACTACTGTGCAGTGTAGCACAATACTGCCTGTATGCACTGTGCACAGCAGCCCAACATTGTTTGTATGTACTGTGCACAGCAGCAAAGCATTGCTTGTATGCACTGTGCACTGCAGTACACCACCCTCCGACCGCACCCCAGCCGAGTGTGCAGCTCCCCAGCAGGTGAGCCCGAGTCCCCAGCAGGTGTGCCCGGGTCCCCAGCAGGTGTGCCCGAGTCCCCAGCAGGTGTGCCCGGGTCCCCAGGCTGTTGCAGGGGGACTCCAAGTAAGTACTAGGGTACTTTGTGCAGTCAGCGTCTTCGCACATTGTACTAAATTAACTGCACTGTGTACTTACCTTATGCGCTATGTGCTAAACAAACTCCATGAATTATGTAACTCAAGTACTATGTGCTGAGTGAACATCATGATGTGTTTACTGTATGTATTTTTTGCTAACCTAGCTCATATTTTCTATTAATAAAATACCCCATCTTGAAATGAGTGTATACCGCTATTAATGAAAGTGCTAGTGAAAGAAAGAGTTGCGTGATGTCTTTACGAGAACAGATATATACTAAACTAATTACATAACACAAGTATTGAACCTTCCACGTAATAAATAAACTACATAATAAAGTATTGAAAGTTCCAAGTACTAAACTTACTACATAATACAAGTATTGAAAGTTCCAAGCACTAAACTTGCTACATAATATAAGTATTGAAAGTTCCAAGCACTAAACTTACTACATAATACGAGTATTAAAAGTTCCAGGCACTAAACTTACAACATAATACAAGTATTGAAAGTTCCAGGCACTAAACTTACTACATAATACAAGTATTGAAAGTTCCAAGCACTAAACTTACTACATAATACAAGTATTGAAAGTTCCAGGCACTAAACTTACTACATAATACAAGTATTGAAAGTTCCAAGCACTAAAATTGCTACATAATAGTTGTATTGAAAGTTCCAAGCACTAAAATTGCTACATAATAGTAGTATTGAAAGTTCCAAGCACTCCATTGGCTACATTGAAAGTTCCATATACTAACTAACTGTAAAATACAATTGCGAGAAGTACTTTGTACTGCAGCACGAGTACTCCGTACTGAACACTGTACACGCATGTGCCGCATACAATAACTGCATAGAAACTCGACGTTCTGAAGTCACTTATCGTGTGTGTACTGAAAGTAGCGAGCAATGCACTAACTGCATGGCACAATTACTGAGAGTGTTATGTACTGAGGTAATTACAATGAATAAACTGAAGCAATTACCTCCGTAATCGCAGCTTTCGCGAGACGTAAGAGAGCAGCGTTCACGTGGGCGAGAGAAGGAGCGTCTGAACTCTGCTCGCGTGAACGCGCGGCGCTTGTGGCACTTCATCTGAAGCCTCGGTACGCAGCCGTGGGTACTCCTGTTACTTGGTTACCGGGCCTGTTACCTGGTTACTGGGCCGGGTTACCTGGTTTCTGGGCCTGGTTACCTTGTTACTAGGCCTGGTTACCCGGTTGCTGGGCCTGGTTACCTGGTTACTAGGCCTGGTTACTGGGCCTGGTTACTGGGCCTGATTACCTGGTTACTGGGCCGGGTTACCTGGTTTCTGGGCCTGGTTACCTAGTTGCTAGGCCTGGTTACCCGGCTGCTGGGCCTGGTTACCCGGTTGCTGGGCCTGGTTACTGGGCCTGATTACCTGGTTACTGGTCCTGGAACATGATTACTGGACTTGATTACCAGGTTGCTGAGCCTGGATACCATGTTACAGATCCTAGGTAGCTGGTTACTGGGCCTGGCTACTGGGCCCGGTTACCAGGTTACTGTAACCGGGCTATAGGCTCTCCCTTCACTGAGGGCCGGCCTCCACCCCACTAGCCGTGTTTCGTCCCACCTTCATGCCATTACGCTCCACTGAATCTGTAGACAAATTTGTCCTGTGTATCAAATCCTGCCTTGTATCTACTCATAATTGGGCCTTACTTAACCCTCTGCATTTTTTGTTCTGCCGTACGTAGCACTATCTAATTTTAATTTTGTAGTGCCTAACCCTATCAAATTTTAATTTTGTCGTGCCTAACCCTACCTAATTTCAATTTTATCTCACTTATCTCCATCAAATTTGAATTTTGCCTCACTGAGCATTATCTAATTTAAATTCTACCGTACTTGTAACTCTGCTGCATTCTAACTGAGCCTCACTGAGCCTCACTGAGCCCCACTGAGCCCCACTGAGCCTCACTGAGCCCCACTGAGCCTCACTGAGCCCCACTGANCCCACTGAGCCTCACTAAGCCTCACTG
Organism: Orchestia grillus; assembly: GCA_014899125.1. Classification (NCBI taxonomy): domain Eukaryota; kingdom Metazoa; phylum Arthropoda; class Malacostraca; order Amphipoda; family Talitridae; genus Orchestia; species Orchestia grillus. The sequence goes on along the minus strand of VOMN01021986.1, from coordinate 15,580 downwards.
AGCCTCACTAAGCCTCACTGAGCCTCACTGAGCCCCACTGAGCCTTGCTCTGGCGTACACGGGCACACAGAGGCACCAATCAGAAGCGTCTCCAAGTCGCAGTGCTGCAGCCGACGCGGCCTCTGTGACGCGCTCCAACATAAGCGAGCTCGCGCAGGCGAAAGCTGCAACCATTTCCTTAGGCTCGCCTGGGCTCAACTTGACCGGAAATGGTGAGAACTAACAGCTGTGAAAGTCTTCAGTTCGCCTTGTCTGCACGCGCAGGAAAAGTGCAAGTTACGACATGAATGCAAGCTTTTATGTAACTCAGTCCTAAGGGATAAGGAAACAAGTATGGCAGCTGTAAAAGTCTGAATGAAGTCTCGTCTTGGTGAACACAACACAGCGAGGGTGACTACTGTGGAGGTCTGAATTCAGTCCAGCCTGGAAGGCCACAACACAGCGAGGGTGACTGACTACTGTGGAGGTCTGAATTCAGTCCAGCGACGATGGCCACAACACAGCGAACGTGACAACCATGACAGCAAAGTGCAATCCTTCTCTGCCTCTCAGTACGGTCTTGAGGCTACAACAGACAGCCCGAGGCAGAGAGGAGGCAAAATTCCTTCCTTTTTGATTATTTCTCGAAGCAACATGCAGCCATTTTCGATTCAGTGCTGCTCATGCTGTGTGCTGCTCGTCTTAACATGCGTTAGTTTACTGAATGAACAGCGTAATTTTGTATGTACACTGATTCAGTTGAAAGCTTCCCTTCAGTCTCTCAATAAAGTACGTCTTTTCTGCCCCATCATCCAATTGCTTCCCTCTCGAGGCCGGGAGTTGCACTCGAGCTGAGGGCTCGGGCTGAGGACTCGAGCTGAGGGCTCGGGCTGAGGGCTCGGGCTGAGGACTCGGGCTGAGGACTCGGGTTGAGGACTCGGGCTGAGGACTCGAGCGGAGGACTCGGGCTGAGGACTCGGGTTGAGGACTCGGGCTGAGGACTCGAGCTGAGGACTCGGGCTGAGGACTCGAGCTGAGGACTCGGGCTGAGGACTCGAGCTGGAGACCAAGCCGAGGTGCACTCGAGAACTCCCCTGTCTCCTGCGCCAGTTCGGCCGTCCTGCAGCTACGTTCTCTGTCCCATACGACCCCCTGCCTCTGATATCCATACAGGCCTCCTCGCTGGCTGAGGTGTTCTCATCTTAACGATTCGTCCCGTTGTACGTAGCTCTGCCACCCTCAGCATTTGGGGTAGTGCATGCAGCTCTGCCTTCCTACACATGTGTCGTAGTGCACTCAGCTTTGCCTTCCTACGTATTTGAGGTCATGTGCACTGCCTTCCCAAACGAGCGTGAGGGCGCACGTAATCCACTTGTACTTTCTAATCAGTGTACACACTTGAAGTTTTAAAAATTCTCTATTCATCATTTGCGAGTAATGGGTCTTTGGACAACACTGTATCAAGCTAGAAAATCTAATTAGAGCCACTAAAAATATCCGACCCTCGCCAGGGGTCGTCTAGCTCAGCAACTGTCACTCACAGAGCTCGGCGAGTGTCGCCCACGTACTGCGATGCACAACGAGCACAACCAAAATATAGTCGAAAATAATGGAAAAAGAAGATGGTTTCATTCCAATCAAGTCAACGTGCAGTAATGGGGTTTTAAATGTATTGTAATTACTGACAGAGCCCCTGAGTGAAGCGACGATTGTGGAGTTGGGTTTTCCACGCCTAAGGGAAGGATTTCGTGAATACATACATGAAAACCAGCCTATGCGCACTCCCGGGCACCAAACCAGGAACCTCCTCTATTGAAGGCTCTCGAGGCGGAGGGAAAATAAATTTCCGTTCTCAAGTGGAAGGTCTTAATGGCAGGAGGCAGGGCGGGAAGAAGGGTAGCTTTTCGCTGACTCCTCATGAGAGAGTTGTAGGTCCAAGCGCGAGGAAATCGATTGCCAGTCTTCTGTCATTAGCCACTTACTTGTGGAAGATGAACGGACGCGGAGCAAAACGTGCAATGATCTCTGAGTCGGCCGTCATGATCTGGCTTATGAAAACTCCCTTGTCACTCGCCCCTGTTCTGCCACTCAGCCTTTCCCTGCCACTCACCCTTTCCCTGCCACTCAGCCTTTCCCTGCCACTCAGCCTTTCCCTGCCACTCCCTAATTTTGGCCACGTGTTCAGGCAGCGCTAATGAGCACGTGTATAGGCGATGCTAACCAGCGCGTGTGCTGGCAGTGCCAGCGAGCACGTGTGCTGGCAGTGCCAGGGAGCACGTGTGCTGGCAGTGCCAGCGGGCACGTGTGCTGGCAGTGCCAGCGGGTACGTGTGCTGGCAGTGCCAGCGGGCACGTGTGCTGGCAATGCCAGCGGGCACGTGTGCTGGCAGTGCCAGCGGGCACGTGTGCTGGCAGTGCCAGCGGGCACGTGTGCCCGGGTTGGAGTCGAGGGAAGCCTGTCCACGCTGCCTCACACGTAACACATCAGTGGGATCATGCGCAAAAATTCTTCGATACCCAAAACGAAGTGGAAAGTCTAGACTGCTTGCAGGCCCGCTCTTGCGTGAATTTTTCTATTCAGATCTTGTCGGTGAAAGTGTGAAGTCACTCTCGCTTAGTTCTGGTTCTCTGGACCGCCTCTCACTGCTTAGCACTTTGTGCTATCTTCGCATAAAGTACTTTTTGTACTTCTTAAATGCTAAGTACTCATTTTGCTTCCCAAGTGGTAAGTTCTATATGATTTTCTAAATTTTAAGGTGCTATTTGTATGTTCTCTCATTTCCACGTACTTTCTGCTGCCCACATCCTAAGTACTCTTGGTACTTCCCAAATGCTAAGTACTCTTTTTGCTTCTTGAGTACAAGGCGCTATTTGGACTGCCTCTCACCTCAAGTACTCTGCGCGAACTACAAGCTAAGTGCTCTTTGCGCTCCCCATGCAGTAAGAACTTCAGAAACAGGTATCCCCTCACAAAGCATCTAGCTCAGTTATGACAGTCGTACAAGCTCCCAACATTTGCATCCCAAAATCAGCAGAAACAAACATCAATGGAAACAAATAAACACTGGCAACAAACGATCAATGAGGACGCGGAGGTCACCAACCTTTTCAAGGCACCAGGTAACATTTTTTAGTCATCTTGATATTCGTAAGTTGATCGAAAAATTTGCTTCATAGTGACTGTGACCCTAGTCACGTCACAGGGGTAAGGACAGCGTGGGTTCGTCGTGAACTCCATGATAGACTTTAAAGTCATACACCTTTTGACTCGTCGGCCTCGGTAAAGGTTAACAGTGCTGGTGACGGATTCAAGCCTTTTATTTACTGGTTCAATGTGTGGAACCATGCATAGAATTTAGCAATTTGGAATCGTTATATGAATATTAGAAAATGTGAGTTTTCTGTTGACGTGTACCATACATGGGCACATCGCGCTTTTGGAAAGTTACGCGTGTGCACACATGGTGAACGTCGCGACAAACGTGTTGAAGAATCCGATGAGGTAATGAGGCACTGCTCAGACGACTGCGGCTCTCTCGCTTGAAGTGGAATATTTTTAGAGGTCGCTTCAAGTTGTGATTTGGCATACGCCTCGCGTGAATTGTGTGAAGACTATTCAAAAGATTCCCTTGCTTGAATTTGAAATACTTTTCCTCATTCGTGCAAGTTTTGATGTGGTGTTATTCTGCAAAAAACAGGGCAACGAGAAACCTGGAATGCAATGCTCTTACAAATGACTGGTATAAATACTTGAAAATACTTAAGCGTCTTGGTCTTTACCAATATTCACTCTGTACTCTCATCGTGAACCTTTCAGTCATGGAGGTGTTAAAGACTTAAAGCAATTAGTATCTACTCAATCTAGCCATCATGAATATTTGACTGGAAGCCGAAGTAAATTTATGCTTCCTTGTTGCTCCAAAACCTGATCCCAATTCAGTTTCCCCTACAATGGCACAAAGGCAAGAAACTTATTGCCCTCTCCCGTTCGTGAGAAAAGCAGACTCGAAGCGTTTGAAGTTTGAATCTTATTTCTCATCAAGGTATTGATGATTGTAATTATTTAGAGTACAGTATCATGCCCAAACGGACCATCAAGACACCACTCTCATTGTATGTGAGTAAATTACATATAAGCTCGATCATGTTATTGAATGTACAGCTTTTCGTTGACCAGACTTTATAAAATTCGTAAAAATTAATTATATGTTATATATTCAATAAATCATACTTGATCAGTCTCGCATACGCTAAAGATAGTGCATTAGATTAGATATAAATACAATATGAGCTTTGGAATACGGTTTCTATAGGATACCCAAAAAGTAATAGAACTTATTCGGGCCCACAAGTACCTATAGTTACAAATGTCTTTTGAAACTGTTCAAGAAATCTATGTCTGTAATTTTAATCATGTAACTGTTGTGACAATGAATCGTTTTAAATATTTGTTCACATAATATGGACGTGCAAAAGAACCTTCCACGTTAAGTTGTTACAGGGGTCTCATTGAGGTTATTATGTTACATGGGGTCTCACTGAAGATATTAGGGAAAGTTCGGATTTCCCTGAACGCCCCGGGATGTATTTCTTTTTCGGGATAGCGGATAGCGGAAGATTGCAGCGGAAGTTGTCGTCTGTGAGACAAGCGACGAAAACGGGCGTGTCTTGAGAAACTGTCCGCTCAACAGAAACTGTCCGCTCAACAGAAACTGTCCGCTCAACAGAAACTGTCCATTTAACAGAAACTGTCCGCTCAACAGAAACTGTCCATTCAACAGAAACTGTCCATTCAACAGGTTTTGGCCATCGTCTCAACACGGCTTCTCGAATGGGGTCGCCAGTCAATTCCCGTCCAAAGGTCATTGCACAGCTAATGCATGCGTTACTAAATTGTCATCTGCTAAGAATAACACCGCGTCATTCAGCCCTGTAGGAATAGATGAGCAGTTACGGCCATTGGACGAGGCCCCGCCCCGTTGTGGGGCTCTTCACAACTAGGAGCCCGTAGGGAAACAAGGGTCTTTTGGTTGACTACCTTTACTCCCATTATGTTCGAGTGACGTATCATTAGATTCGTCTTCGATCCATAGAGAATCGTCAAGCAGTTGTCTTGAAAAGTGTGGAGAGAAAGACATGTTTCACAATTATTATTATCTACTTCTATATATATTTTATAGTTAATGTCCCGCTCATAATGGGTTCTAATTTGCTCGAAATCCCTTGAAAGAACAAACAAGTCAATTACAATGCTGCAAGCTGCCAGGGCGACCCCTCAGAGCGATGACTTGAGTCCGAGACGTCAAGTCCGCAGAGATCAATGGTCTCAGTATTCCACCCCATACTGGCTCTTATGTCACGAGGTAGACCAGCGTGTGCCGTTTCTATTTAGCTTTGACGTAAGTATGGAAAGGTAAAAGCCATGCGTTTATGCCGTTTCTACCCAGTGTGAACGTAGATGTGACGAGGTAGAAGCCGCCTATCCCTGCCGTTTCTACCCAGTATGGGCGTAAATGTGAAAAGGTAAAAGCCGCCTTCATCGACCGTTTCGATTCAGTGTATGGGTAAAGAAGGCACCTTCGTCCGTTTCTTCTATCCAGTGTGGCCACCGATAAGAAGGCACCGAAGCCCTCCGTTTCGAGTCTTTCCCAAGGCGACATCGGCTCGAAACATGTCGGCACTGCCCACCCCTTCACCTGCTTCCACCTCATCCAACCCCGGTGTGTTTCCATGACTGACAGCATTACAAAAAGTTGCAGCATCAGGAAAGCAGGTGATGGCCGCCGAGAATGCAAGTGATGCAAGAAGTTGAGAGTCATGCTTGCATCTCTTCCCCAGCTTCCCCTCAATACCAATGTAGGGAGCGACGGTAAAGGCCCCTGCTCTAAACTGAAAGTGATGTGAAAGTGGACCAGAGCTGCCCTCCTCCCCTGGCCCAAAGTGGACTGTTTCATTGGAAGGACGACAAATTTTATGCGGGCCATGCATATTTTTCGAAGATCTTTACAAGGTGTAACGCAAGAATTTTGGCGTTTGCCGTGGTGCACGTGGGCGTAGTTGAGGTGGAGCGTGGGTGAGGGTTTTCACGATTATTGTGGCTGCTGCAGTCCTGCCCATTCTATCCACTTCAACATGACAGGCGGTCGGGGCGAGACCGCTAGTATCTTTGACTTAGAAGAATAAAAGCTCTTTCTGGGATGAGTTGAATTTTATACATTGAAATCAAAACGAAGAAATACCTTGCAGTCCGTTTCTTTAAGGCTGAAAGTTTGCTACGACCCCACCGATGTTTTCGTAGACAGAATGGGTGGGAAATTCTTCCCGTGAGCTTTGCGAGTTTTCATGTAGAATCAATGGACGATTGACGTTTTTCTTTTTGAATATTTTGCGACCTTTTTTGTACAACCAAAATGACTCTGGATGAAAGAGGGAGTTTTCTTACTCGATTGTGAAATTTTTCCTGAACTAAAAAATTACGCAGGACGCCGGACAATGTACAGGCAAAGTTGATCAGCATATGGTATATTAGTTGAATTTTTTTTTGCATTATTCAATAAGAAAGGCTTCTCAACGTTAATCATATTTGAATAATATTATGATAAATTTCATCACACTCCCGCAGTTTTCACTTTCACATTCGATTAAGATGCTCAGTTTTTTGCAGCAATTGAAAAATATATTTTTATCGAGCGTCTGTCCCTGCGAGTGCTGACTTGTCCCAGCTCGGCATGGTGGCTTCCCTAGGCTGCCTGCTCTCCACTAAATCGTCCTGGAACTCCATGATTAAAAAGAATTGTGCACTCCGGACACACTGGAGTGCCGCCTTTCAAGAATATTAACCTCAATCTTCCTTTCCTTAGGGAGGTGTTCCGACCGGGATCGGAACCGGGACCGTCTGAATAGGGGGCGAGCCTACCGCTGCTTTAAGTGGGCACGAAACATAGCGTTCATTGATTCATGCGAGCAGCACCTGTTCGGAAGGTGTCATGTTGCCGACTCATTGAATCCTGACTCTGGAAATTTTCCGATATCCGACTCGAAAATTTGTTCAACGTCCTGCTCCTTTGATTATTACATATCAGAGTTCCGATTCATGGACGTCCGAATTTATACACTCTTCTGAGTCCGCATCCATGTTTCCTGGCGTCTGATTCTATGCTTCTTGATTAAAATTTGAATTTTAAATTCTAGTGTTTAAGTCCACATGATCTGACAGTTGATTCTAACTCCAAATTTTTCAATATTATTTTTAGGACTATCCTCATTCTGCTCTCAGTCTTTCTACTGAAACCTGCATTCACTTAATTTATTGCTTCTATTTTGTATCCATTGAGCACTTTCAACGTGAGCTCATGAGCGTTAAGATTCCAGCATTTCAACTTAATCTGAGAAAAATCGCAGTACGAGAATGCGACGACCTCCAACTTGATGCCTTTCGTCTTGCACGAGCAAACAATTGCAGCGGCTTTCTGCAAAGGAACACGTGCCCATAATGGGACCGAAATGCACCAGCCGGACCCAGGCAGCGGTAGAAGGAGTGCCGCGATGCTAAACCCAGCCTCGGCTCCCCCACGTGAGGGTGCGAGAGTGTTTGTATTTACTGCGCCTTGGTGACTCGCGCGCCTCGCCATATGGAGGCGGGATTGTGATTCGGCAAATGGAGAAGGCGACAATGAGAACGCATTTACATTACTTTCTTCTGTACGCTCTTTATTTATTCATTCATTCGGGGGTGAACCAAGCCTCAAAACGTTCTCAAACGAAGAGACGAAAAGTGACAGTGTTATTGGTCAGACTGGGGGGCGGTGTTAAGCCATTTTGGCTTAGCTCTGTGACATTGAAGGTGATGGAGAGGCCCCCGCCATGAAGAAGGCCTTGTTATGTTAGCTCAGAGTTTCAGGATTGCTTGTGCGTTATGATGCGAAACAACGAACGCACTCGCTTCACAGACTGCCACTGATCACAAATGCATGTCTTTCTTTACACGTGAGTAGAGGCCATTCCCTGGTACATTGATCCAGCCAATTTTACTGTAGCCACTTGCCAAAGTTCCCGAATTTTTCGCAATTTCTTCACTCGAGTCGGAAGCTTCATGAAGAATAATCGAACGAATCCTGCGTGTCATTTTCAGGCGTGGCCAGCGTTTGGTGCTTGAGGAGTGTGAGCTTAAAAATCGTTTAATTGACATGACATTTCAAGGAATTTTGCCCCGTATCGGAATGTGCGTGAACATTATATTACATCATTGTTATTGCATGTTGAGATTTATCAGAATTATTTTGGCACAAATGAAAAATTATTAAATGAAGTTACACGAATATGTTGCAGCAGTAATTACAATGAAGTTCTTTGTAAAAGAAAACACGAGAAAGTGTTGTAACAAGAAATTAGAATTTTACTTTTGCAAATAAAATAGAGCTAAGGTACTGAGCCATGAAAGGCATTCGAGCTTCAATTCGTTAGAAGAGGAAAAAGAGCTGGGCAAAAATCAGAGAATGCAAATTATTGGACGATGAGTTGCGGAAAATTTTCTCCAAAGACTGAGGGAAACTTTTTGAGAAAGGAAAAAGGGTTAATTAACGTAGAGCTTTTTGGAGCTGGAGTCTGTAGCTTGAAAGTAGAGACGTCATGGTAGTGGTCTACTTGTGCCAGGGTGTAGACGTCATGGTAGTGGTCTGCTGGGCCAGGGTGTAGACGTCATGGTAGTGGTCTACTTGTGCCAGGGTAGAGACGTAATAGTAGTAATGTATTTGTGTCTAAGTAAAAACGTCATTGTCTACTTGTGCCAGGGCAGGGACTGTGCAGTCTACTCGTGCCCTGAGTTGTAGTCTACATGTGCCAGGGTTGGGACGCTGCGGTCTACTCGCGCCCGGAGTTATAGTCTACTTGTGGCAAGGTAGAGGCGCTGCCGTCTACTCGTACCACGAGTTTGACATTTGAGACGCGTCATGGTACGAGCCTGAGGGCGACCCAGCAGGCAGGCATTTCAGCCTCATGACTCAGAAACCGTCCCGGCCAGCTCCACTTTCCCCACACACACAATGCCCAGCAGCGCCTGCGCCATAGCCCCTCTGAGGCTGTCAAACGTCCCAGGCCACATTCCTCTGCCTGGCGTGCCCCGCTCCCTTGTTTCAGCCCCGCGTTCCAGGACGTCAGTGCGGGCAGTTTTGCAGGCCGTGTTTCTATTGCGACGCAACGCCAAAAATGCGGCCAAAAACCAGCGGTCCCGCTGCCTTGCTTAGGTCTTGTGACGCGTGAAGGAAATTTGGTGCCCCGAATGTAAGGCTACGGCAACTGAGGCTGGGATTTGAATGGAAGAGGGGTGTTGTGAAATTCAGGAGCAGGAAAATGATCCGAAATGCTCGTTCGTTTGATAAAGGTAAGATGAAAAATAATTAGCCTTATCATGAACACTGTATAATAAAAATCGACATCATCAACACTCTCCTTAAATAAATATATCAATTTCCATATTTTTTGTGCGTAATTTATCCTATGTTGTTACAATGGAAATTTCATTAAACGCGTTATATTTGTGGAGAATTTTATGCCTCGGTTATATAATAATAGCCCTGTGTTGCTTGCTTGGTCAATTGGTACCTCTATCCGTCTGCCCGCCTGTCCGTCCGTCTCAGTGTCACGCTCTTCAGGATTTAGATAGGAGAAAATTCCCGGCTTAGTATTCCTAAATTAATAACGAGACTGTCAGAGAAGGCAATTCGTATCAGTGATACTGCAAATGCCATTATTTTATGTCAGAGTTACTGTAAATAAGAGGGCATCTTAAGAAGTTAATATCATTTGTCCCACCATTTTTGGCGGGGCGTGTGAAACTAGTTTTGCATTAACACAATTGAATTACGCGCATGTTAAGAAGATGAAACTTCATTGCTCATTTTTTATTTTGTTCAGAATTCGCTAACGCAAGAAGCGTGTGCCAGGTCATAGCAAAATATGCAGCAGTACTTCATGGCGCGAGCGTGCAGGGATGGAGTAGCCTGAAGTTCCACTTTTGGAAGTTTTAATGTTTCTTTCGAATATGTGAATGCGTGTGTCACAGTTTGTTGATCTCGTAATAACAAAAATCAGACCCTTTGTTTGGGTCTCAAAGGGTTAAGGTTTTAACGAAGCGCCCGTTTATGGGGACAGCGAGACTTGAAACAACGGACGTGGTCACTAGATCTCCACTTGACGCTCGTGTCAACGCACCAAACCTGGGGAGAACTGGTGCGACAATGCTGGACCTGCAGGCAACATGGTGCAATCTTATACAAAACTTGAAGCCTTTACCTGCCTAAAAGACAACGCAATAATAATTTCTGCAATCGCACTCTGAGATCGACGTCGATGGGAGCCGCTGTGTTGTGCTGCAAAGCGTTTGAAATCTTCCGTTGTTTGTTTGTTTGCTTGACGTAAAGTATTCAGTAACAATACAGCCATCCGTGTCGAAGATACGAGTTGTTTTGAAGGTCCGGTTTTCACAATCATAATCTTTCAATCACCCTTAAGTACTCAAATAGAGAGAGCACACCTTTTACGTTGAAAACATCGGCGAGAAAGTTTCAAAATGCAGGACAGCAAATCAATGACACGGAAGAAAAAATGAAAATAAGAATGTGTACGAATCGCTTATGCAAGTTGTTTAGCTAGTTTAGCCTCTCACCTGTTAATCTATAATCTATCCTTATGCAATGCTACGAGTCTGAGTATCTTGCCTGAAGCCATGTGCACTCTTCAGTAATAACAAAATGCAGAAATTTGAAACTCATCTCTCAGTAATTAAATGAGGGCTTTCAAAATGTTACGGTGTTACGGTCACAGGTGTTACGGTCACAGGTGTTACGGTCACAGGTGTTACG
>VOMN01021985.1:0-46833 GCA_014899125.1 Orchestia grillus | reverse complement strand
CAGCTACACACCTCACCGAGCAGCTACACACCTCACCGAGCAGCCACATACCTCACCGAGCAGCTACACGCCTCACCGAGCAGCTACACGCCTTACTAAGTAGCTACACACCTCGCTGAGCAGCTACACGCCTTACTAAGTAACTACACACCTCACTCGCTCGAGGGGGTCGCCGAGGGTGCGTTTGAGGGCCGAGAAGTCGGGGTAGAAGGAGGCAGGAGGCGACAGCACCTCCACCAGGCCGGAGTCTACGTGTTCCTTCAGGCTGGAAGGCGAGGCGAGATTTCAGAAATTGATGATGACAGAATGCTTACACGGAGCTCACTTTTTGGTAAGACAAGGGGTTCCCACTTCTGTGCCTATCAAACGAGAGCAGAGGAAGGCGATTGGTCATTGGGGACGACCATGCTTGCAGTCAACTGCTGGTAGTAAACTCCGTGGATTTGTGGGCTCATTTTATCGGAAATATTACTGTAAACGAAACAATATTCAGTCTTAAATTAGACCCAGTCTGTAAAGGAAAGTGGAGACAGACAGGGCACTGGTTGGTAGAAAATTTAATTTCAAATTTCTCCTGAGATTAATATTTATAAAAGTACAGAGCCTTCGATGAAGTCGTCGTTGGTCGTCATTGAGGGCAAGCGAAATTCCCAAAAGAAGTAGACATCCCAGCACCAAGGGACCTCAAAGCTCGTATCATATATACGAAGGCACACATTAATTTAGGATTGTTCTCATAATTGGAAAATATTGGAACGGAACATCCAAAGACCGGTTGAGGGCATTTTCACCTCGTGCCTCCGAGTAGAATGACTCCAAACACTTTGGGGCCCTTGCGTTTCTTTGATGGTGCAGAATAGCCACTTGTTCCCACCGCATGGTATGCCTGGTCACGTCCATAAGTTGGAATTTTTTCAGACTGGGAATACATTGGCAGACTCACACAATTGTAATTTGGAGCCATAATACTAGTAAAAGCGCTGGCGCATGCATGATGACAAGACGTTACTAATGGAATGATGAACACTTAAATCGTTAACCACAGCGCCTTACATCTGGTCAGAGGTGCCCCATCAAAAGCGCTTGAAAGCCCTACATTGGTAGCCATGATACCATCCACCAATTTGATGAAGAATTGACCTCTGTTCTACTTTTGTTCAAAGCGAGTGGTTAACCGAACTTGCTTGAACTGACCCTGAATATCGCTGCCACTATTTCACATCCTCAGCTCATAACTGAATAAAAAACATGAGAAAGGATGAAGCAATTCGGAAAGTTACAAGGCCCCTCAAAAATAAAAGGCAAATGCAATAAAGTCGAATTGGCTAATAAACTGGCTCCGTAACATTTTCAGTAGGCAAAAACTATCTCTTCACTCACTTTCTGTGCACGAGAGAGGCGACCTGCTGCACGTAGTCCAAGTCGCTCTGAGGGGCAAGACACTAAATTAGACGAAACATACAGGAACGGCAAGAAGCTTCATTCTAACATGATTGACATAGAACGTAATGGTTTTTACAAGCCTCATAATTGATAAGAAAGCACCTACGCGCAACGAGGAATGCGGGAGTTGAGCCTTCTCCTAAGAGAAGCATTCCATGATTCCATGAAAACCTGTTAGCCTAGCTGGGATTAGAACCTGCGGTGTGCACGCCACAAGCGAAGCGCGTTGCCCACTGCACTACAAGCTGTACTGCAGTGGGCGTTGCCCACTGCAGTACAAAACCGTACTGCAGTAGCGTAACTGGCTCGCATCCTATTGTCCTGCTCGCATCCTTGCCCTCAGCAGGCACCCACGTGGGGTGAGGCCTCAGCCTTACCAACACAAACCTATTAATAAGTCAGAGTTCAACCTCTTGGGTGCCATAACTGGAACACCGAAAGTTCTCAATCGATCACACGTTTCTCTAGTTACTTGTGGTCTAAAAAACCATAGTACAGTACATGTTTCCAGAAAATCCTACTATATAACAATAGCCCAGTGGTGCCTGCATGCTTGCTTGGTCCCTACGTCTCTCGGCACGCTTTTGAGGATTTAGAGAGGGGAAAATTCCCGCGTTTGTATTCCTAATCAGCGAGACTGTCAGAGAAGGCAGTCGGTATCAGTGATACTGAAAATAACATTTCACGTACGAGTTACCGTGAATAAGAGGGCATCTGAAAAATTTATCATTTGTCCGGCTATTTTTGGCTGGCGCGTTTACTAGTTTAGCTAATAACCATTGTGCAAGTGGCTAGGTAGGGCCCGAATTTAGCATATGAGCTGCAGGACAGCGCAGGGGGATCGAAATACTACCACTGACAAGGATACCAGCACTGACAGTGGTACCAGCACTGCCAAGGGTACCAGCACTGCCAAGGGTACCAGCACTGACAAGGGTACCAGCACTGACAGTAGTACTAGAATGGGAACTAGGACTGAAAGTTATACTAAGCCAACACTAACAATGAAAACAGCTCAAGAACTAGCAGTAACGCTCACAACAGTACTAGAACAAGCACTTCACTGTGACTTTCACTATCACTAGCAGTCCCACCTCGGCGACGAAGACGACGATGAGGGAGGTCCGTCGCTCCTGCTCCGTCATGCACTCGACGAGGGTGTGCAGGGTGGTCATCAGATAGGACTGCACGGTGCGTTGCACGGTCGGCACCCCCAGCACGATGCTCGCTGCACAAACACACAGCAGCGCTCGGGAGTCCATAGTTTTTGGCGGAGTCGCAGTAGGACTACTGACAATACTACGAGTCTGACTCCTTGTACTGTTTAGCGTCGGAGTGGGGCTGCTAATGGTGCTACGCGTCGGAGTGGGGCTGCTAATGGTGCTACGCGTCGGAGTGGGGCTGCTAATGGTGCTACGCGTCGGAGTGGGGCTGCTAATGGTGCTACGCGTCGGAGTGGGGCTGCTAATGGTGCTACGCGTCGGAGTGGGGCTGCTAATGGTGCTACGCGTCGGAGTGGGGCTGCTAATGGTGCTACGCGTCGGAGTGGGGCTGCTAATGGTGCTACGCGTCGGAGTGGGGCTGCTAATGGTGCTATGTGCCTGAGTCGGACTCTGAATAATACTGGACTAGGACTCGGACTTTCAGTAATACTAGGATTCGGACTCTTAATAATACTAGGACTCGGACTCTCATTTATACTAGGACTCGGACTCTCAATTATACTAGGACTCGGACTCTCAATTATACTAGGACTCGGACTCTCAATTATACTAGGACTCGGACTCTTAATTATACTAGGACTCGGACTCTTAATTATACTAGGACTCGGACTCTTAATTATACTAGGACTCGGACTCTTAATTATACTAGGACTCGGACTCTTAATTATACTAGGACTCGGACTCTTAATTATACTAGGACTCGGACTCTTAATTATACTAGGACTCGGACTCTTAATTATACTAGGACTCGGACTCTTAATTATACTAGGACTCGGACTCTTAATTATACTAGGACTCGGACTCTTAATTATACTAGGACTCGGACTCTTAATTATACTAGGACTCGGACTCTTAATTATACTAGGACTCGGACTCTTAATTATACTAGGACTCGGACTCTTAATAATACTAGGACTCGGACTCTTAATAATACTAGGACTCGGACTCTTAATAATACTAGGACTCGGACTCTTAATAATACTAGGACTCGGATTCTTAATAATATTAGGACTCGGATTCTTAATAATACTGGACTCGGACTTTTAATAAATCTAGGACTCGGATTCTTAATAATACTAGGACTCGGACTCTTAATTATACTAGGACTAGGACTAGGACTCGGACTCTTAATTACACTAGGACTCGGACTTTTAATAATACTAGGACTCGGACTCTGATCCAATTTTTGCACAGAAAAAGCGTAGAATGTGAGTGACTCAGCATTGACTGAACTGACCGTTGGTCCTGCCCTGGGAGAGGGTGAAGGCAGGGGTGGTGGAGCGTGGGTCCTGCAGCAGGTGGGGCAGGTAGCTGTAGATGGAGGGGAGTCGCAGCGCGCCGGGGCTGCTCACGTTGTAGAGCAGGAGACGGGCGTCTGGCGTCAGGCTCTCCACTGCGCTGCTGTTCCACACTGTAACACAGGTACGTGCTGTAATACAGGTACGTGCTGTTACACAGATAAGAGCTGTAACACAACCACAGTGTGACTACTCGTCACTGCTGCGTAACACGGCGTCACTGCTGCGTAACACGGCGTCACTGCTGCGTAACACCGCGTCACTGCTGCGTAACACCGCGTCACTGCTGCGTAACACCTCGTCACTGCTGCGTTATGCCGCGTCATTGCTGCGTCACTGTTGCGTAACGCAGCACTGCTGCACAGCACCGCGTCACATCTCTCACGAGCAACGCAAGAAGGAAAAATTTGCCTTCAGTAATCACATGCCTTATTCAGTAACCAGGATACGACATATTTCATGATAAAAGCATCCGACTCATTTTGTTGGAATAAAAAAACAAAATAAAATAACGATAAACGAAAATACTTCTAACCTGAAACCAAATGAAATAAAATTCCATTATATAAGCATTAAGAAAGCAATTACTTTCGTTTATTTTATAATCCATTTCGTTCTCATGAAACCACAAGAAACACGTCAGATTACTCGACAGCGCCCTGCACCAAACTGGTCCCAATTCCCTTTTCCATTACAGAGTGACAGCTGTGACGAACGTAAACAGTTCAATTCCCTGAAGACACTCGAGGCGCAGGCTGACATTGGTTGTACGTACCGACGAAACGAGTGTGAAGTGTCTCGATATAGACGCACGGCACCCGCTCGTTGGGAAATGTTGAACCGCTAATAAAGGTAATGTCTACAAGAGATCACTTAACGAGGGATGGCATCAAAATTGAATCTCGTGAAAATCGTCAAAATGTACGTGAAAAAGACGTTCAACACGTTAAAATTTAGTCCTCATGCCCTGTGCAAGAACAAAAGATAAACCAAAGTAAATAAAAAACAAAGTAAATTAATTCATTCGAAGAGAGTGGACACAATACAAGAAATTAGGTTTTAACTCTCTCAAAATTCCGGACAGGACACGTGGGTGCAGAGGGGAGTGTGGGGCCTAAGCTTCGTTTCTCAGCGTCGCGGTA
Organism: Orchestia grillus; assembly: GCA_014899125.1. Lineage (NCBI taxonomy): Eukaryota > Metazoa > Arthropoda > Malacostraca > Amphipoda > Talitridae > Orchestia > Orchestia grillus. Next base: position 41,727 of record VOMN01021985.1, on the reverse strand, counting down.
GTACGAGTAGTAGTAGTAGTACAAATATTTCGAGTGCGTCAGTGGCTTGGACTGCGCAGCGCCAACATTTCCTTGAGAAATGAAGCAACATCACGCTCAGAAAAAGTCCGTCCACTTCAGTTCCATTTGGAAACCGTCCACAAAGTTTGCAGTTGGCCACACATGAAGAGAAATCTCAATCGACAAAAGAAAACGCAGCGACAGCTCGGCCGCGAGAAAGCGGAGGTGGCGTGTAGACGTGTGACGGCAGCCTAGACACACACACCACACACCACATCCACACCACATCACACCCACCACACACACATCACACCACACACACATCACACCACACACACATCACAACACACACACATCACAACACACACACCACACACACCACAACACACACACCACAACACACACACCACAACACACACACATCACACACCACACACACCCCATCAGGAGAGCTTTGGTGACCACGAACAATCCTCGAATATGAGGCCCCTTACGGACACTACTGGGCATGTACTTATTCCACATCGAATATTCCCCAGTAAAAGTCGGAAGTAAAAAAACTACCATCAGAAGTAAAAAAATTACTATTAGAAGTAAAAAAAAATGACCCTCAGAAGTACAACATTACCATTAAAAGTAAAAAATTACCATTAGAAGTGAATAATTACCATTAGAAGTAAACAATTACCATTAAAAGTAAAAAATTACCATTAGAAGTATAAAAATTACCCTTAGAAGTACAACATAACCATTAGAATAACAACAAAACCGTTAGAAGTAAAAAATTACCATTAGAAGTAAAAAATTACCCTTAAACATACAACATGACCATTAGAAGTAAAAAACTACCATTAGAAGTAACAACATGACCATTAGAAGTATTCGTACGAGAGCTGCTCAAGTCCGGTCCCGTGAATGGGACGTGTCCTGCCTGCAAGCACTGACCGCCGCTGTGGTAAAATGATACCACACCTTCTGTTGGTTCAAGAAAAGCGAAGCAGTACAACAATGAACGAACAAAAGTAAGTTACTTTCTAAATGAATAGCCAATTTTTACTTCATCTTGTTGGAGGCTAAAAATACTTCAGTTCATTATTCACTTGACATCGCTTTCGTAAAACCAAGAAATGTGTCCAATCATTCCGCCGCGCCCAGGCGTGAGTGAAGTAGACCTACTTTTGTGGTCTGTCCGCACCCCACCCAGAGCTCTGCCAGACCACGCGTCTGAAGAGACGGGGCAGTGCTTATGAAATTAATTGTGCCATCACCGTCGGCTGGACTTAACCGAGTCGTACCGAGCATTCTCGGGTCCGTCGCATGGACTCAATTGAGATATGACCTTGAACTCGGTCTAATTTGTCTCCAAAAGAAGAAGGGGAAAACTTCGCGAAAAACTAGAAAAATCAGAGATAAATACGCGCGGGCAAGAATGAGGAGAGGGGGTTAATTGAAAGCGCTCATTAGAGTTAAAAAGATAGGGTGACCAGACTAAGTCTGGGTCCCTAATGAGCGAGATAATGTGACCGAGCACGACGCAACATGCTGTCTTAACCCACCAGACGACAGAATTCGACCAGATAAAAAATGCAAAATTTCTCACGTAATGCCACATTTCTCATACAGTATAAAATTTGTAATTGGATTCACATTTATACAATGGATAGGTATATTAGAGTAGTGCAACGCAACAGAAGGTGAACCATTTTTTGAAGTATGAAAATACGCTTCTTGCATGCTTATGCATATTATATATATTACGTGACGCTGGCGAGCAATGAGTTAAGCCTGTTTTTCGCCGGTAATTTTCCTGATAGTTCCCTACAAGGATATGAGGTCGAAGCTTCTCGTTGGGACAATTCTAATTGGAACAGAATCAAATTAGACCGCAAGTTTAGATACCATGTATTTCAATTTAACACTGACTCGGATTCTCCATACACGAAAAATTTCATGTCGACGAATATCTCCGTTGTGAATGTAAAAATTAAGGATTTTGTTTTTTCGAATTTGGCTATCCTATTAATTTTTTTTCTAATTGGAACTAGCTTATTTGATTGATGAACACAAATTTGACGAAAACTTCAAAATTTGTATTCATTCATGATAGTACTTAGGTTACATTAGGCTATGTTAGATGATCGTGTGTTCTATAACTTCGGAGGTAAAGTGTAAAACTACCATCAGACAAAATTCATAATCAAAAATAAAATTCTATGATGATTGGACTATAGAAAAAAATTCTCGACACGGAATGGTTTACTCTTATGCTTTTAAATGGAAAAAGCTACATGATAGATCTCCCTAACTTATTCCAATTAACACGTTGACTCCGAAGCGAGTCATATATGGTACACGCGATCATCTAACCTAACCAATGTAACCAAAGCATTATCATGTATAAATACAAATTTTCGAGTTTTCTTCAAATTTGTGTTCATCAATCGAATAAGCTAGTTCTGATTAGAAAGAAAATTAATAGAGTAACCAAATTTGTGAAACCAAAATCCTTCATTTTTAAATCCACAGGAGAGATATTTGTCGGCAAGTAATTTTACCTGTGTGGAGAATCAGAGTCAACGTGTTAAGAGCGTCATCTGTGCAACCGTGATTACCTAAAGCATATTCTCATGGAAGCTGAAATAAAATCTGCATTGAAGCCTTCAGAGATCTGGCTACAAAATGCAAGTCACGCGAGACCAGTTGAAGATCCCAAGATCTAACTCGGCCACACAGCCTCGAATTAGCCAACGTCAACGACTGCATTACGCAACTTGGGCCACTCAACAGGCCCCGCTTCCTTGGCTTATTTCTACGGATATAGGGTCATCTGTTCATTTTCTGCGACGAAGCAACCAAAAAATGAGCGTTACTTCATCAATGTGTGCTATTAGAAAAACCGACGGTGTTTTCCGGGCTGAATCGACTGCAATTAGCGGCCGAGACATTAACGCAGCATGAATACAGTCACGCATTTAGATCCTTTCAGCTCCCTCAATACCTACAGACAGACCCTCTGCCACTCCTGGTGATGCAAGCTTTTATTTCAGACTCCATTAAGTGTCAAAAACAATATGAGGGTTCAAAGGCGGCTCGGCGCGTTGAATGCCCTCATTTAGAGGACGACATGTCAAGGACGCGCGTGCTGGATCGTTGAAAACCTGTAACGGTCATACAAAAGAGAACCATGACACTCTCTCAGCCTGCGAGTATTAATTCTAACCTTTATTTTTGTTGTGTGTGACCTTAAGCCATTTTTTGTTATTAATCATTGATGTGCTGTAAATTGAATGCCTTCATTTCTATATAGATTGCCCTCGAAGCCTTGTAGCTTATTCGGGTCCACATGTGGTATATATCCTGATCCCGGTTATTCGTCATTCCTCATTTGATTGTAAGCCTGTATCTGATGTAAATTATTTGTGGTAAATAAATGACAATGTTTACAATTGATTAACCCTACAGGTTGGCGGGTGCTTTTATATTCATACATTGAAAACGTGACTCTCTGGTAAAGTTGACACATATTTCAAGTATGAACGACTGTGACTAAGGCGAACTGACACTGGAATGGTTGTTGTACGAACAGATGTCCGATTTAATCTACATCGATGATTTTTTGGAACATATATCCCGCGAAAACACAGTTTGCAAACACCTGTGGCACACACCTACGAGAGCCAGGAGACTTGAAAGGGTTCTGAGCTGGCAGCCAGCGCTGAGATTAACAGAACAGTAAAAAACGCAAGAAATTTCTCGTTCGAATTCTAGCCAAAGTGATGCCAACGCCCGAGACGCCAGTACCTCGCAACGGTTACGCAAACGCGAACAGTGAAGTCAACTCCAGATGAGCCAGAAGTCTCTCACTCAAGTTTTAGCTCAAGTCTTGACGAGACGAAACAGAGGCGAGAGAATCGATGCAAGGATCCGTCGCGAGAAGATGAAACTCACAAGCGTGACCGTCCCTTGATGTTCTGCTTCGTGCGCGCATTAAACGAAAGCCCGCCGGAGACTCATCAAAAGAAGTTCCTTAACGAACTCAATCTAATTAACTACCGACAAAACTTTCAGAAATACAACATTATTGACTTTTGAGAGCTATGTACTGGGTCGAGGAATACGTTCCAAAATTGCCATATTCATAGCGTGAAATGCGAGGACAGACGGTACTCCCAGAGGCCCCGCGCCTGCGCCCCATGCGTCACCAATCTCACGGGCAGCGGCGGTGACGTCAGCACCTCCGATTATATGCAATGAGCAATTGGTGTTGAAAGCGATCACCTGTGTTTACTTAACATTCCATTTTAAGAATTTGAAATTTCACCAAAAAAAGGAACGAAATTAAAAATCCAATGGGAGTACCGCTGCGATCAAAAATTTCTAATTGAGAAACAGGACAGAATTACAAACCATTTCGTTTCTCCATACATTTATTTAACTGAACAAAAAACATGCTCACGACTTATTCCTCGACGTAGTACAAACAGACGTAGACAAACCGCGCCAGAAAAACAGCGTGGACGTCAGCCATTGGTTACGCAATGCGGTTGACGACACGTGCTGCTTGAGAAGCGAGACTGCGATGCGTCACACCCTCACGTGCTGCTCTACAGACACGGGCCTTCTGAGAGTCTCAAACTCGCTTTGAATGAAGGACGACAACTGAACAATGAAATGAACAGGTCTCATTTTACATGGATGTTCCTTGTGTAGCCCTCTCAGGCTTTTCGCAACCCGAGAAAATAAGAAAAATAATGATAGCGTAGATGAGAACGGAATCTTTTTTTCTTTTTCTTCAGTTAGGAAAATAGGGCACAGGACTTATGCAGTAACCCAAAAATGAATCACTCTGCTTATTCCCGTTGCCATTTTTTACGGACACTTGGTGCAGCAAAATCGTTGACACATTTCTTGGTTAAATAAAGAATAAAATCAAATGAACGAAATCATTATTATTTTGTAACTGCATATTTACATTGCAATTTGGTTTTATTTCGTTTCACGATAAAGTTTATTTATTCTTCAATCTATTTTGCATTTACTAAACAAACGAGTAGTATTAGTAGTATGGATTCAAACTAAGTCGCACCGAAAGAGAAGGGACCATTCAGCATTGCCTATAGAGAACAGGGAATCTATGCATGCGCTGTGTTACTGCACGGGATCCCTTGGACACAAAAAACAGCAAGTTAAGAACGAAGAGGACAAAATGACAAAAAAAAACAGGGAAAGCAAAAATGTGAAAATTGAAAGAAATGGGTACGAAAGATAGAAGTCTGAAGGCCTATCTATGCCTGAGGTAACCTAACAGGACCCCCTGGGGTCGCCAGTCCCCATAGCATACGACAGCCAAACCTAACCCTAATGTCTATCCTACGCAGGATGAGTTACTGAACCAAAAAATGTATCGGATCATTTCGCCGCACCATGTATAAAAACATAACTCAATTTACATTAGCCAGGGCTGCAGATACAACCAAAGAGTAAGACGCTATTCAGAAACGCTCGTTCCCCCAGCCACGGAGCGGGGACAGGCCATACCAGTACACCCTCACCACCGAGTAGGGTAGAGGGGCGCCAAGTTCTCGAGGTGCTCAAAGTCTCTTCAGCTAACTTCAAGAGAATCAACAGTTTCAGACCGAACGGTACGAGGGCGCACAGCCAAGAAGAAATGACGATATACTTTCACTATGCAAGCATACGGCTGAAATGACCTGAAAATTCATAGTATGGCTAGGCACCTCTTCTTCAAGATTATAACCTAAGAATTCTTTTGAAATGTCTAAATAGGTCTGCCACACACAACCCATTAAGCAACAAGACTGAACCCTTCAAAGGGATAAACAAGTAAATCAAAATTACAAAGCTACACAGATGTAGTACTCCATAGGAACGATAAATCGGGCTAACAACTAATCACAAAAATGAAGCCATTAACTCAGCTGCATAGCATGCCCGATCTGGCACCTACTGAAGATCTCATAAATAAACACAATACTGAAAAGATCAATTTTGCGGTAACTGTGCAGCGGAGATCTGCCTCCTATATTAGTGTTGTAACAAGAGCGTTCAGAGCCGTTAGTTATGCTTTCAATCGTCAGAGCTCCGTTACTGTACACACCCATCCAAGGCGCGAAGTGCTGCAATAATTCGCGCACTGAAGGATTCAACAAGTGAACGGAAGCTTTCTCGGGCAATGAGCTCAGAAGATGCAGAGAGCCAGTAGCGCGTTTAAATTCTCCAGAGAATAAAATAAAACGAATGAAACCTAAGTGATGCAAAGCCACACGACGCTAGTAACCCTGAATCGGGGCAACCTTACCCATGAAAATAAGGTCAATGATAATATGTAAATGAGAGCTCTTTCCTGCAGTGAGTTCACAAGACGGCGAGAATAAGGAGCTGGACACGGTGAAAGAGAGAGAGCTTGTGCACACAGCCGCCCTTTGCTGCGTCATTCGGACACACACAGAGGGCAGACGGCGCGTAACGGGCTCAGTAAACACACCTCAGGCCACACACATCGGGTTCATCACTCAATTAGCTTTCCAAAACTCACCTCCCCCCCGTCCTTTACCTGCTGCGTTTCTCGTAGCTTATGCTACATGTTTATTTTTCAACTCACGCCACACAACCTTTGATCACTTCAACTCACGCCACATTACGTCCAACCATTTCAGCTCACGCCACACTACTTTTTTCCAACCCTTCAACTCACACTATACTACTTTTTCGAACCATTTTAAACGCTAGCCACATTATACATCCAGCCGTTTCAACTCCAGCCACACCAGTGATTATGGCCATACTGAAATTTTCAACTTCTACCATTGATAGGGAAAAGCCTTTAGCCTCATTTGACAGGGAGCGAGCCAAATAATGGAGAAATTAGCTAATCAAAAACTGAAGCCCCATAAATGTGTCAAATCGTCAAACCGACTTGACTAGACACGGAACTGGCGTGTCACAAAATGAGCTGGTACATCAAAACAGAAGAAACAACAATTAAACGAAGTAATAAGTGCAATATTTTCTGACACATCAGCACTTAACAAAGATGCTTCGTGAAGAAAACACTCAGCTACTTTAGGTAGAAGTTAATCACTATCGCAGACTACGCTGGCCTGATATAACCAGAGAAGGTGAGGTAACTACAGCTGTGGAGCATGCGTGGTACTCACCCACAAAAACGACACATCAATAAAAATATCCAACACTTGTTGTATGCACGTAATCCTAAAAGAACCAAGGGTGTTATACGGGATCGTTTCGGAAGGCTGCTGCTAATTTCCGTGCAAAGCAATGCAGTCTAATTGCCCATATACATAAAACTGCACTTAACTATCTAACAAAACTAGCTGCAGTCAAACAGCATACATACATAAGACAACAGCAAGTTTCTAACTAAAGTCTAACAGAAATCGAACGCACAGAGTCTCATTTCCAACACACACGGAGCTCGAAGCTCCAGTGTTACGGCACCAAGAACTGGCGCGTGGGGGCGGCCGGACATAAAAAGCAAGAAGACACGCACCTGGCAGGAAGGCCTGGAACTTCTGAGCGAGGACGTTGATCTCCTCTCGCTTGTGCAGGTCGTGCGCCAGGGCGGCATTGAGGCGCTCCCGCAGCTCGGCCACGTGGGCAACCAGCGCTCTCTCGCTGCTCAGGTCTGCCCGCCAAAAAAGACCAAGAAATTTTATTCCGATAGAGTTAGCGCACACTACAACAGATTGGTGCTTAAATACCTCATGCCACGTAAGAAAACAGGAAAGAACCTTAATTCCAAGGGGGGTTTACGTACACTACAACAGATTGGTGTTCAAATACCTCATGCCACGTAAGAAAACAGGAAAGAACCTTTATTCCAGGGGGGTTTACGTACACTACAACAGATTGGTGTTTAAATACGCCATGTCACGTAAGAAAACTCAGAAAAAAAGAAAGAACCTATATTCCAACAAAGTAGACGTAGAGCACAACATTAGTTTTTAAATGCCTTATAACAGAGTGAGTGAGGAGAGGAATGAGGGACTTGAGCAGCCTCCCGTAAGGGAAGCTACCCGTGGTCAACTCGGCAAACAAACGTCGTCGAAATACAATTCCTGGGTGTTATACATGGTGTTGTACATATTCATGAAATAATATGTTACCTACAGAAAGTCAAGCGAGAACATACAGGGCGCAGCAAAACAATCTGTAACGCTTGTAGGTTCATGTAATAAAAAGCGAAATAGAACGAACAAAAGTACTGTTAACCATAAACAATATAAAACAAAGTCACAATATACTCATGAATATATAAACACATTTGGAGAACAAGAACACTTTTATCCATTTTTTACTTTATTCCGCGTTTTTCAAACCCGAAAACGTGTGATCACTTTGGCGCACGCTCTACAACCCCACTTGTGCGACCAGCCGAGCGGTCTCTCGCTGCTGGGTCTGCTCGGCAAGTGAACTTCACCTGCAGCACTATTACTGCCTGCGTTGGTATTAGCGATCGCACAGCTGAAACTTCATATTGTGGTATTAGCGATCGCACAGCTGGGACTTCATATTGTGGTATTAGCTATCGTACAGCTGGGACTTCGTATTGTGGTATTAGCGATCGCACAGCTGGGACTTCGTATTGTGGTATTAGCGATCGCACAGCTGGGACTTCGTATTGCACGTGCTCACGGGTGATCGAGTGACTATGGTAAAAACGAGAGACTGGTGGGCCACAAGGTTCGATCCTGTTGCTAAATTATATTCTGTGCTGATGGTACAAAGGGAAAGCATTAAGGCAAACCTTAAAGAAATTTCTAACCTTCTGTAAAAAAAGGAGAACCAATAATGCTGAATAAAATATTTGACAATTGTAAAATGTATCTGCGAGAAGACAAACCACTCGTAAAAAATAGGACGTTTCAAGCCTTCGCTTTGAATATATCAGCTATAAAAGTAATCAGTAAAACGTGGTAAAGGGAAGCGTGACAAATCCACGTTACACTTTACCACGTTTCACTTATAACTTTCATTCTACTTTCATAGCAGCAATATTCGTAGTGAATGAAGCTCGAAATTTTATATTTTTAACGAATAGTTTATCTTCGCACTAATACATTTTACGGTTAATAAATATTTTATACAATTTTTCTGTTTTACTTTTTATTGTAGATGGAATATGTTTTAAATCGAATTAACACTTGAATTTCAGCGCCTTGTAATTGCAGAAAGAGTGCAAAGCCGGCTACCCGCAGCAGAGCCGATTCCCACTTCTACATATGGGTGCAGTGGGGAATATGAGGTTCCCACTTCCTTTTCCAAGGAAAGCACTGCATCGCAACACGTAAATCAGCCCTAGCACACGCCCGGGATCGAACCAGGGCGTCCTGAAAAAAAGCAAACCCGCTACCAAAGAAAACTGTGAGCAGTTCATCTTCACCCCGAGATGCGAAGGAAATTAAAACAAATGATCAATAACGCGAGTTGAGAGTGAAGTTCAAGGTACGTCGGAGGTCTGCCAGCAGGGTGCATGTTGCGAAAGGAATTTTACTGAGACGTGGGTGTGGTTGGCCGCTAAGTCGAGCTGGGAGCGGTGTGAGTCCTCTAGACTTACACACAGAGACAAACACAAACAACCTATCTTAACTGAGGAGAGCTCATGAATCCTGCATTTATTAAGAAAGCACATGAAATTTCCAACATACTCGAACCAATAAATTTAAAACATACACTCACCAATAAATTCCCAACATTCACACCTACTTTCTCGAAGATATAAAAAGTTTCATAGAATTCCCACCATACCTTCAAGGCCAGCATCACCACACTCCCACAGGGAGATGGGGGTGATGAATCATCGGAAATGTTTTATTGTAAGAGGGACCGAAGCGCGGACACCGTAATAATACGTCTTGCGAATGTGGATCAAATCAAGGACGCGGAGTGCCGCATTGATCACAGGAATATTGGATGCTGCTGGGGCGTAGTGCACAAAAGCTCCAATCATAACTTGGACTTGGAGCTGCTACGAAACAGCTGTTGCCTGCTCACGTTGTTCAGCACATCGCGAAACTCCCATGGATTACGATCAATGTAATATGCAGTTGGTAACAAACACCCATCTACTTCGAGACATGATAGAACACAGTGACAAACTATAGTTTTTCTAACTTATTCCAAGAGGCAGAGCACCAAACCAAATCAGAAAATGTCGACACCGTCGGTAGTCTCCATCGCTGCTGGCGAGTTACACAGTTTATACATCGCAAGTGCCGCTTAATCATAGCTGAAAAAAAAACACAGCGACTAAAAAACGGACACGCAGATTTTTCTGGACTCGGTTTTGACGGATATACATGCAGTTTGGGCGCTAGATAATGAGATGGGTTAACGCTGTACTGACGCAACCTCATCACAGGACAACAGCAATTACAGGACCACAAGACGCGTATTGGGATGTAGGTAGGCTGTAAAATGCATGAATTTACTTCCGAGCCCGGAAACTTCCTTACTTCATCCCTTCTGACCAGATAAAATTTGTCCAATTGACTTACGACCGGGAAATCTTAGTCTTAAAATAAACGAAATAACAAAGGCAGGTAGAAACATCGAGTTCCGATAAATTTTCTTACTTAAAATTGAGCTGTCGGGTGATAGCTATACTCATGAATATTTGAAAGAAACAAAAAAAGAATATGCACGCAGATTTACGTATAAATGGAATGCAATATTCTTAAAGTACAATACAAAGAACATAAACGAGCCCAATATAGTGTTCAAATATTGTAGAAACTAAGTTCATATTTCCAGTGGGGTTGAACAAGGGCTGCCTCACGAGAGGTCTGTGACCGTGAATAAAAATACTTTCTAAAGTTCATAACTTTTAGAACATGTGGATGTTCGGTTTGAAATTCTTGTTCAGTATAGGATGGTTCGAACTGAGTGCATGACCGCGTATATTGCTGTTGGGAGGACACGTTAGAGGTCGTCCAGGACAAGGACAGATCCTCTTGTGTTCCGTTATGGGTGAAGCATGGCTGGAGTGGGGGTGGAGGCATGGGTGGAGTGGGAGGTGAGGTACAGCTGGAGTGGGGGGTGTAGGCACAGCAGGAGTGGGAGGGGAGGCACAGCTGGAGTGGGAGGTGAGGCACAGCAAAAGTGGAAGGGAAGGCAAAGGAGTACCCCTAACAGGGCGGATTGGCCATGCCTACAAACAAAATTCAATGCAGGACTCGGTCCGCCACATCCCGCGCAGCAATCCTAAATTCCTACCCCCATTGACCACTGTAGCTCCGCACACGGTTTGGCCGCAGTGCCATGGCGGCCCTGGCGCAAATTGCCCAAATCCGACAGCGCCCGGAAAATGAGAACGTGTAACACAGCCTGGGCAAATCGTCCATGATTCCTACACACAAGATCAATCAGTAAAGTGAGTTCTCCAAAACAAAGGCTCAGGGTTGCTTCGTTTGTACACTAGAACGTTCACAAAGCGTTGCATGCATAATGAAATTTTTTATTCATGGTCGCTCAGATGAACTCGACACGCCATCATTACGCGGGTTGTCATCTTTTCAGCGGTCCCGGCAAGACAGGAATTAGAGGCAGCGGTTAAAGCAAAAGTAAATGAATATCAAAGTAGAACAGCTCAGGTTTGAGATCCCAGAAATGTATTTGGGAGTAGAACAACTCAGTTTTGAGATCCCAGAAATGTGTGTCGGAGTAGAACAACTCAGTTTTGAGATCCCAGAAATGTGTGTCACCTCCGATTTTATGGATGCCATAAACGTGCCAGTAGCATACCTCCCAGTTCAAGGATCGCATCAAAGCAGGTCCAAGTCGAACACCTCTGAGTTCACATACCTAAAATTTGAGCGCGAATTGAGCAATGCATGAACAACTCAATTCTCTACAGTTGCACCACAATAATTTTGCTAGTCGTCTGAAAATATTTGCGCCAAATCGGTTCAAACTTTCGGTGCAAGCGAATCACTTGAGCTAAAGCTAGACGCAAATACTCGCCGCATCACCCTGCATTTTTCACATTCATCCAATATTTTTTCCACAATTACTCTGTATTTTTCCACAAATACTGTTGATTTTTTTCAAAATTAGGGTACCCATATTTTCTAAAACTTACACTAGACTGTCCGTATTAGTACCAACGTGACAAAGGAATTAGTCAATGTAGAATAAAAGACTCAGAAGCTATTTGACAGCCGTGTGGGAGTGCTCTGAAGGAGACGAAGGAGAAGAAGGGGAAAGAGGGGAAGAAGAGGAGAGAGGAGGAAGAGGAAAGAGGGAATGAAGGGGAAAGAGAGTAGAAAAGAGGAAGACGAAATGGTAGAGTAGCATGCAACAGATGCTAAAAAGCGCAGATCACAAGATAAAGATAAGACGTGGTATAGACGGTAAAGCACACATCCTCAAGCAGGCAATACGCGCATGCCTAACGACTGTAGCCTCCGGCAAGACGAAGAAGAGCCGCCGCAAGTTTTCACTTCGCACAAAATGTCGCCGCTGCAGCTGAGCTAGAGTCAGCCACTGGAAAGCCAACCGTTTTCATTTCTGACATATTTCTCCCTTATACAAGGTTGAAGATTCACTAATACTTCAAGAACAAACACGATACATAAAATACGCAACAAGATAGAAACAGAGCTACCCGAGCATTGCTGCAAGTCATGAGAGACATCACATGCTGCTGTTGAAGCAGGAACTTTCTCAAGCCAACATCGCCACATGTGCACCAGCAGAGGTCGGTGAAGGGTTGCCCCAACCATCATGAAGGGGTAGACTATCTCTTGCTATTGATTCATCGCTCGCCAAAGGGTAGTTAAATGGAAGCCTTGAGCTGAACGTGACCCCTTCCACCCGCAAGGGGGCCGTCTAACTGACTCGAGTAACGCAAGCGTAGCAGCGCTTCCAATAAACTGAAAGTGGGCAAGCGCTAGGGATATAAGTGCAGTTACCCAATGTCATGGATGAAGTTAGGAAACCTTGTGAGAATTTTATGTGAGTGCAATGTGCGTAACCATCGCAAAACATTCTAATCCTGCTGAATTTTTTAAAAAATAATTATGAAGTCGACTTATTCTTAGAGTAGATAGGATCGCCCAAAAACTTCAAGGTAGTAGACCTGACTTTATACCCTAGAAAAGTTGTACGCTATTAATTAAAAATTTGCGCGGCTGAGCGGTAGGCTTCGAGTAGTTCTTCGCAGCAATGGCAGTTTTAGACGTATTCTGGCAGTTTGGCGCTGATTATCTCTATCGCCGAACAATTGGCAAGTGGCTGCTTGCAGATCTCAGCGGTAACGTTCTAAAGCGGACATAACGACCGCGCCACTGCGCTGATGGCCATTGAGCTCTGTAAAATGAACTTGGCCGATTTTTAATTAACAGGGTGCTGACCCTTAGCACATGCTCCTCACTATCAATTTCAAGCTACTATGAAGTTTGCGTTTAGGAGTCCAGTGTTACGATTTGAGAATGAGGCAGGAAGGATCCCATTACGTCAGTCAAGTTGGTACTGCTAACTGTATTGGAATTACGAATGGAGGTCGAGACGCTCGACCTCCTGACGCATTTGACATGCAAGGCACACGCGGTCGCCGCCTGCACCAGCAAACGAACACGTACGTAGTAACGCAACCGACACGATAGAACGTAACGTAGTTCACTTAACACAAAGTGAAGTAACTTACGTCATAGAACGTAACGTGACCTACGTCATAGAACGTAACGTGACCTACGTGATAGAACGTAACGTGACCTACGTTATAGAACGTAACGTGATCTACGTGATACAACGTGATGTAACCTACGTAACAGAACGTAACGTGATCTACGTAATAGAACGTAACGTGATCTACGTAATAGAACGTAACGTGATCTACGTGATACAACGTGATGTAACCTACATAGTATACCCTCAGAACTCTCTCATTGCTACACAAAGTCGCTTGCAGCCGAATTTGGGTCCAAATTAAAAATATCAACGTGATATTTTGAACCCTATTTATATCAAAATTGAATGCCGGTGTACGTAATTCACGCCATGAACTCGTTGAATTGGATGGCATCGAGCGAAGAGCACACGAGTAGACTAACGAAGCATCACTCAGCTGTCCCTGAAACACACGATCTTTGTGTACACACACACACACACACAAACTCAGTTCACTAAGCCTCCCACAAGTGTCTCGTCATGAAATTAAATAGTCTCTGCAAAATTTCAGCCAGAGCCCCTGCCGATCAATGCTCCATCGACAGTGCAATGCGAGTGTCAAATTAGCGAAGCACCTGTGTATACAGCGCCGTATCGCATACCCCAAATTAACGACCCCAAGGCCAACCTCTGGTCTGACCACTTACGTCATCGAACCACAACTAACGTTTAATATATACATATATAATATAAAATTTAGTACAAGTAGGGAACAAGTTCTTTCTTAGGTAAGTGTTTTTGAAGACTTAGGATAACTCTTTATTCATGATTTTTCGGTTACTTTTTTTCAATTTTCCTTATTAGGGCCCTCAATGTAGAGTTGAGACGAAAAATAATATTTCCCAAGGGTATGCGGAAACTTATTTTCGACGTTTCGAATCTCACAAGAATTCATTTTCAAGAATTAAATCGTTTTAAAATTTGGAAAAATCTGACGGAAGTACAATATATACATCATATATACAAACAAACATTATACATTTAACGCTCGAATCAGGAAAAAAGTTGAAGTGTGCAGACAAAGCCGGCACATTGGTGGTTGATCCTGGGCTGCTCTTGGAGAATGTAGAGCGCTCCTCCAACAGCAAGTCTCACAGGATCCTTGTAGCGCTGGAGGATGGATGAATTATCCTCCAGCGTTTGGCGGGTCAGTTTGGTGCCGTATTCTTCTTCCGTCAGATTTTTCACAATTTTTAGAACGATTTAATTCTTGAAAATGAATTGTGAGATTCGAAACGTCGAAAGTCAATTTACAATTTTTGATTGGGTAGTTTAGGAAATCCTAGGGCAATCTCTCGACCAGGTCTATAAAGCACACGCTGGTTTTCACACTGTGCTCTGAAGAGATAGCTAATTAGACAGGCTCGTTCAAATGTAAAAATTCTCTGTTACATTGATGTGACCCCTGTAGATACACCATTATGTGCTGAGCTATAAACTGCACTCCAAGGCAAAAGTCTCTCCTTCACTAAGCAGAATTTTTACACAGAATCAGTTCTTCCAAGCAAACTGAACATTAGAAAATTAAACAGAATACATATAAAGAGAAACAAATAAGTATCAGCACTATTTGCGCTTGGCATGTACATACTCCAGGGCAAAACTAGGTCTATGTGATCATGTTTCACAAAGCTAATGGCACATATGGAACACAAAATACAAAGAAATTGACCATAAAGTGAGCATGGAAGTAGACTGGATGGACCCTGCAAAACCAAGAACCTTGCATTTCTGGCCTTACTGCAAAAATTAATCCTACAGCAGAGTCTGTACATGCATGCCAAAAATAACTTCAACAGAACAACTATTTCCTACAGCACAGTTTGTGCATGCATGCCAAAGATAACTTCAACAGAGCTACAATTTCTTACAGCACAGTTTGTACACGTATGCCAAAGATAATTAACAGAAATACAATTTTAACCTAGTGCAGAGTGTGACAGAATAAACTGATACATTTGTTGGTTCAATGAAAAGCAAAAATGAAGAATGAATAAAAGCATTTTTAGTGTCTAAATACATACATAATGCAATTTCTCTTTGGTTTGTTTCAAGCTAGAATTACTCTTGTCCATTCTGAATTATATTCTGCTCTCATAAAATCAACATGCATCATATCACTCTGGATCTCCCTGTACCTCATGCACTTTCAAGATTAGGCGACAAATGTACATAAACATGAGGCAGCAAAGAAGGGAGAATCTTGCAATGCACTAACACAAAAGCTATTCAGAACAGCAGCAGGCAGGCATGGAAGACTTACGCTCCAGAGGGGCTTCAGAGGCAGGAACGCAGAAGTCATAGTAAGAGCGGAACAGAAATAGCAGCTCTGAATACATATAACACTTTTGAATTGGAAAGGTTTGCAACACAGATGATTTGTTTGAAAGAAATGCAACATTGACATTAAGTACAAATACAGGAACAATTTTACTCAAGGCTCACATTGACCCAAGCAACTAGTAGGGAAGGATATTCCTGAGCTTAAAGAAGTAATAAGGCAGATAATATTCAATAGGTGATACTTCACAAAAATGTTCTCAGCTCATAGCAGGTGACACAATATTGGGAATTAAATCACTTTTATTATTTTATCATTAGCTCCCAACCTATGATACACACAGCCCTAGTGGGAAGCGAGGGCTTCCTAGGTCGTATGAGAGCACTTTGGAGGTCCAGTACAATTTCTATATTTTAATGCTGTTAATTCATTTGTATTTTCAATGTGCGAATAAATTGACATCCAATCAAATTACATTTTCCTGAAACCAGGGGGTATGTGACAGCAGTACAAAACCTCCATGTGGATCTCAACTGCAAATGGTAGGGAATGATGACTGTAGACTATGACCTTCTCTTGTTCTCACATCTCCAAGTTGTCTGGGAAACACACACTCCCCACTCACAAATTGGTTACATTCCAGAACACTGCTGAAAAGCCAGAAACTTACAATTATTTGTAGTAAAGTATCCATAATGTAAAAATGCATCACTTATTTTCTCAATAGAATAAAATTTTATTATTGAAAAGCATTCAAATCTGCTCAACAAAAACTTACATTCAACTTGGTAATAACAATTTTTTAACAATGTGTTGCTGAATTCATCAGTAGGGAAGGGTTTGCACAGCTTCAGTAATTGTATCCAAGGGTGTTTTATCAAGTCATAAGTCAAATAATGTGTTGGCAAGAATGCTGGCATGACAACAAACAAGTTCAGGAATATTCAATAACATTCTTAATTTTTCCAAGACTGAGTAATCTTGCAAACATGAAGAGAAAAACAATAAAACATATTAATGCATTTGCAAAAAATAATAAAATAGGAAAAATTTTGCCAGGAACATTTCTACTCTTGCAGTGAGTAACTGATGACACTTCTAAGTTGCAGTTTCCATGTTGAGATAATAAATGGCCTAAGAACTTATTAATACTAAAATGACAGATGAATCAGTGTGATCAAAATTGAATTAGAATAGATATAAAATATTCTAAATACTTAGAATAGACTTTATTAAAGCTGGTTAGAATGACTTGGAATTCTAAAATGGTCCATTTGATTCATTTATCCTTGTAGTGTTAAAGGTCATTTTAGATAAATTCAGTGTTATACGTTTAAACAGAAATGGAGTCTACAATTTGTTATTGATGAAACCAAAAAATGCACACAGCTAATTTAAGCATCATATTGCCATTTCAAATCCACAAAGAAAAGTACCTACCTTTAGTGATATGGAAAGTAGTATATACCAGATAGATCAATTTATAGGAAATTTAATTTTCAGAATAAAAAGAAGTTCCAATGTGATCTCAAAAATTAAAATTGGTAACATACACATTTCAGATTTTGAAACCCTTTGTGATAACCTTGGTACTTCTTTTCATCCTGAATCAAAAATAAATTGAATGAATAAGGGAATGTTGCCTATAGCAAGATAAATTAACCCAATTCTTGACAAGGATGAGTTGTTTCATCTTTACACAACTTGTTCCTCAAATTGAGACTAATGAACTTGTCAAATCTACTATTTAAGAAATGAGATTACCTTCTCTTTTTCTTTTTTTCCTTGATCTTACTCAGAATAAAACCCATCATGCTGAGCGTTGTCATTGCATTTTGAGCAGTTGAAGTATCTCGATGAAAATTATAGTTCCATTAAAAAATCTAACCCAGAACACTGCTAGATGATTTCCAATACTTCAGAGAAACAACTCAACAGGGATTACCATTCTGAATAAATACACACAAATAATTGTGAACAATACCTACTAGAGAGACGGGCCTAGCACAAGCCAATTTAGGTCACATTATTACTTACCAGGTCTTTCTATGATGGAGAGTACCACAATGGGGGTCAGTAGTATGGCTGCAACAAATACCCCGAGCTTCCGTTTGGCCAGCATTGTGCACCACCTACATGTGAGGGTTAAATTTACTGCATTCAAATTTAAAGCATTGAAAACCACCTTGAGAATTAACTATTTATAATTGAGCATTGAAACTAGATAAGATTCATTGCTTTTATAATATTTCCTGTAACTCAATTCAAAATTGGGTCATTTTTCATCTATCAATAGAAAATGGCATCATCATAGGAAACATATTAAATACAAAAATTGTAAATGATTGGCACACATCATGATTTTTCTTTGTCAATTCCACATATCACAAAGTAAAGAGATTGCACTGCATTCAATTACCTCTCTCAGCAAAGCTAAATTGTGACAAGACAGAACTGAAATGCTCTCAAAACATCTTTCATAAATATCCTGTAGGCTGGCAAGCCACATCCTAAACAAAGCTTGCAATTTGTAAATACATTAAGCAGATGCTATTTCCTCATTTGTCTAGAGTCTAAGAGTGATACATTTCTTATGTATTATCAATACACAATTTAGAAAACCTTTACTGCTCTAGAGTTAGTGCATACCAAAAATACAGTATATAAAATGGAAGAATTTTAAAAACACTGAGCTCTCAATCAATAGTTTTTTATTTCTCTGAAGTCAATCCTGCTTGGTAAGATACTAAAGCATTATGCCATAAGTATTCTTATTCTTAACTGATATGGAGGATAGTTTGATCAGTAAACTTTTCATGTAGCAAATTTTTGGTTTTTATTTTGCTCTGCACAAATGTAATGAAGCAGCTTTTAAAGAATATTAGGATTCATGTAAAAAACTAATATATATTAAAAAATATTAAAATTCAAGGTATTATTTAATAAAAATCTAGTAACATTATCAATTCAAAAACTTTTTTCAACTTTAGAATACAAGCACTTCCATAAACTAAGAAACATTTTTCATGTAAATTTGCTAGGAAATTTGCATTATATTCATTCAAATTCAAATCTTAAATATGAATCTGGTTAGAGCTATTCTGCACCACATTACACATAGCATTTGATCAGTTGATCTCTCAATAGTCACAACTTCATCAATAGCAACAACTGCAATTAAGATTAACAACACTACTGTTGATACCATTAACGCCTTCAACATCAAACAGCATGACCTGGCAACTCACCGACCAGTGAAAATTCTGTTCATGAGACCCAAGCATCTGTCAAGGGCTTGATCTCTTGAATGCATCCTGCAAAGAAATGCACTAAAAAATGATCACTAAAATTACATATCAAACATAAAAAATGGTAGAAATATAATACAGAGCATACATTAAGTAGTAAACAAATTTATATTTTAATAAACATAATGCCCAAATATTGATGTTTTGCTTTTCACAAACATTTATATCAAATGAAAGATAAGCTACAGCCAATTTCGAAGTATTGATAGAATCTTGAGAAAAAAAATTTATACAATGCTTTCATACTATCACATAATTTTAATTTAAGTCTAATCAGCTAGAACTATTTTTTTTAGAGGCAGAATCTTACTTGTAAAAGGTTTTAGAAATAGAAAACTTTATACAGAAACATTCAAATGCTGTCACTCCAATACATCAGCTTCATACAAACTTAACATAATTAAGGCTCTATGTTTACAAGTCATCACTACCCTTGTATATACTTTATATCATGTTACATTGAATCATCAATTAAACTAACCTAATCATACCTAACCTGACAATGTAATGCATCTGAGAAAAAGCACAAGAGAGCAGAAAAATTTATAAAAAACATTAGGATAGATAGTGCACATCTCTAGATCTTTCCTATTAATTAAATGATTTTGCTCCTGTAAAAAAAGTTAACATTTATTTTGAGTTAGCATTGTGCAATGTGTATTCTATTCAACATACAGCCTTAAATTAGTATCATTGAAAAGGATTTTTTTTTTTTAGTTGTAGAAACTGATTTTCATAAAATTTAAAAGCATAGAAAAAGTATACTGAGAGATATTTTAAGCAATCACATACAAAATCAGGGTTAAATTTTACTTTAATATCCTGAACAGTCACAGAAATAGTAGCAACATTTTAGCACTTCTTTGCAATCTTGAACAGTAATGAACAAACTTCAATTAGGTTAATCAAGGTTAGATTAAATTGAATTAGGTCAATTAAATTAAGTCAAGTCAGATTAGATTAAATTCAGTTAAATTAGAAAAGGTTCTTATACATACAAATATACAAAAAATTGCAAAAGGTACATGCTATAAAATCATCATTATCTTAAACTATATTCATTTGTGCTAAGTTTCATGTTCATATTTATAATGAACATGTGAAAAGACATTAGAAAAGTTACATCTAATTAATTTCTGTGATGGCAATTATAATGTAAAAATTAACCAAAACCAACATAAATGTGTAATGTCTACAGAACTTAGGGCCACATTTTTACAAGCTCTATCAATCAGGATTTGGCATTACCTTTAAGTTAAATTATTAAAACAAATTTATCTTAACCTCACTTTCATGTAAAGCATAAGACTGGCTGATAGGCTTGTAATATGAACTCATTTTAACTATGTTCCCATCCTTTTAAACTTTTGAAAATATGGTTCATTTTGATATTAGAACTCCCGTCATAGAGAAGATATTAGATTAAACTTCACTATAATATTTCAACAAAAACATTACAAATATGAACATAAAATTTGAAGCAAATTAATATAATTAGAGCAATTTGAGGTAATGATGATTTTCATAGCATTTTATATGTACTGCAATCACACTCTTACATTTAAGTGTATCAGAACCTTTGCTAACTTAATCTAACCTTTCTTTAACATAACTTAACCTGACATGACCTGACCTTGATTACCCTCATAAATCTTTATTTATTACTATTAGGAAATGCAAAAATGCCAAAGTGTCATCAGAATTTCTGTGTTGGGGTTCCAGCAGTAAAAATTATCCAAAAATATATTTCCATAACTGAAAAAGAAAAATCCTATCCAATAATACTAAAATGAATGCTATAGAATTGATAGAATGTTGTATACAGGATACTGACCAATTTTAAATATTACTCCAAAAAATTTTCTAATCAATGCAGCCCACTGAGTACAATAGAAACTAATACAAGTGCAACATGCAGCAAAGTATGCCTAGCAGAGTCAAATAGTAACATCATATAATATTATGCATGAAAATTGGCTGTTATTGCAGTTGTACTTACCTTTCTATTTATATAATAAACGCATATCAATATTCACAAACAACTAACCTAACCTTCCACTAACAAATCATAAATCATATTTAAAATCAAAGAAATTATAGCAGCAATAGTTTAGCCAGAAATAGCATCAACGGGCAGGAAAGATCACTTTTATTAAAAAAAAAACATTTTATAATTTTCAAATTCTTTTACCACCATTCAACACATGGCACAAGTTCAAAATCAACACAAAAGAAGAAATCAGGGTAGAAGTCTCCACATGAGTGCAACAAGGAATTTGAAATTCACATGATATACAAATAAATTAGGCTAAGGACAGTATCAGATGATCTAAAACCTAAGTGTTAGTTGTATTAATGATCATCCATTATCCATTCAGCTTGATTTTCATAACAAATAAGATTAAACCGCGTAGTTTAAACTATTTAAATTGTACATATTAACGCTGAAATTAGAAAAATGTTAAAATAAAATTTTAATTTCTTCAAAAATTTTCGATGTTGCAACTAGATGCTTCCTTCACGGCAGTTCCATGATAATAAACGACCACATCAAACGTAAAACTCTGACACTTTCACACACACCTCTTAATTGCACCGACTCTACCTCCCGACTGACCGGATCCTGCGAGTGCGACCGGAAACATTACCTCCGTTAATGCGGGAATTCACTGACTGAATATAGTTTCTTATGTTAAATGCGGAGTAAAACAGTACTCACTGTAAAATAAATCGGGAAGTAATTAGATTATAATGTAATGGTGCATTGGTATATTAATTTCAAAACATGAGAATATACATGAGTTCAGAGTTCAATGGTGAATCGGGTATTGTTTATATGAACTAGATAAAAACATCTTACCATCCTCCGAGAGACCGACTATCGAAAACGCCTGACAATGATGCGCACACAAAATAGAAAACACTAGAATACTTGAAATTTTAATCGAGACGTTTATGAAACTATTAGGTAACAAGATACAAACACTCAGAGAATAGAAGGATTTTTTTTCGACAGAGTTGGCGCAGGCTAAAACAGATTAATTGTGTAATAACTTCGAATTTCTTACAAGGTAAAAGAGTGCTGTGAGGTAAGTGGGATTTTTAAGCTGCCTTGTCAATAGGCGGTACTTCGCGAATTCAGAAAATCTAACAATCGTACGCAAGGGATAGAACTTTGACTCTTCTAACTTAAATGCACAGCAAGCTACTCATGGAGCCCCCAATACCTGAAGTCCGAAACTAAAAAACTAAGAATGGAAACACTATTGACCAATGAATTGTTCTATGGGCTACTCATTTAAAAAACCATCAATCGAGTGCTGCAAACAACGACTTAACACTCATTCCTTACTTCCAAGAACAAATGAGCTTCTACGCATAGGAAGCTCACACAACATCACTGGGCTAGGAACGCTTTAATAAAAAAACACAACACTTTGCTCAATGCACTCAACGCACACTCGTCATCGAGTGAAAGCTCTGCTCAGAGTAGTGCTGAAACACAATATGCACTCAACACATGCACTCTTTAACACACTTATCAGGTAGCAGTCAACTACTAACTCATACAAGTTCCCCTCATAAAAGTAGAGTCACACTACATGTGGCTCATTCAAACTCCAGAAACACCTCCTTGTCAAATCGTGCAGCGGACAAGTTGTATGAAACTCTGATAGTGTTAGGTTTTATGTTGGAGAGGTGCCCTGGCTTGTGGGAAGTCTGTACAAAAACTGTTCAGTCTTTTTTTTCATGTTAACTAAGGATGATGTAGATATGACAACTGCACGTATTCGCATGCGGAAACTTCTTGTGCATGCATGAATATTTGCATCCTCGCCGTACCACTGGTAGTAGCAGTAGCTGCCAGAGGTTGGTTCCGTGTAATACGTACTCGTCGCATTCACAATTTCTGGAAAATGACCGAATCCATGCAGAAACGGTACTGTATCCGCTTCTGCCAAAAAACTTGGAGTAGAAAAGCAGAAACTATCGCAAGATCAAACAAATTTTTGGTGGTGATACAATAGGGATTGCTCTAATCAAAGTGTAGTACAACAGGTTCAAAGATGGCTGCGTGTCCGCGGAGAGTGACCCACATTCCGGTAGACCAAGAACGAGTCAAAATGATGCAGTTATCGAGCAAGTTCGGACACTGATCATGGTTGTAATGTTTTCATGGGAAACAAATGTTTAACAATCTAGGAAACTTCTGCTGAGACTAGATCAGTGTTCGTTTTGAAAACACCATTTGACTGAAGAATTAAGCATGTGAAGAGTGGTAGCAAAATTTGTGTCGAAGCTACTTTCAGTGGAGCAGCAACAACTCCTTTTTACGGTCGCACAGGACATGCTGGAATACGCCATTGGTGATCCTCAGTTTCTGAAGACTGTGATTACTGGTGACGAGATCTAGGTGTACTGGTACAACCCAGAAACCGGGACAGAGTCATTACAATGGAAGCACCCATATTCCCCATCGCCAAAAAACACATGACAAGCTCGGAGCAAAAGGGTGATGCTGCTTTTTTTTCGACTATCGAAGCATTGTGCATCATGAGTACGCATCAGAAAGGCAAACTATTAACAAGGAATACTACCAAAAAGTCCTCTTTCATCTTCCTGATGCAGTTCGGCGTAAGAGACCTGATCGGTGGGCCACGTACAACTGGTACCTGCATCACGACAATGCACCGGCTTATTCATTACACCTGATCTAGGCTTTCTTCACCGTGCACGGCATTCCATAAGTTTGGCAGGCTCCCTGCCTGTTTGGCCTGTGACTTCCTGCCAAAGAGCTCGTTTGAGCCCCGGCATAAGCCAGTGAGATATCTGGTTGTTCCCGAAGATCAAAACAACGCTAAAAAAAGTACCGTTTTGAGACCCGTGAGGAAATAATGCATAAAATAAGAGAATAGCTGCACACCACCTTAAAAAAAGTTTTCTAGAATGGCTTCCAGCGATGGAGGGACCACTGGACTAAGTGTGTGTTATTACAAGGGACTTATTTTGAAGAGGACTTAGTGCACCAACCACTTATTAACAGGAATTTTTTCCAGGCTAATCCGGGATACTTTTTGTACAGGCATCAGAGGGAACTGAGCAGTCATCCTTAATTTTCTACGTCTCAATCAACGAGAATAAAACAAGGAATTTTAATTAGTTATAAGTTTATTGGAAGGACCTAACCCCAACGGGGTGCTTGAAGTGCTTGGTGAGTACTGAGTCACGGTCTTGGACTGGGCTCAAGCAGTGGATCACTCTAGAGGTAGTGCCCAAAGCCCATGCAGCTTCAACCGGTTCGAGAAATGGTGGACAAAATCGAAGAAGGGTAGAACGCGGACCCAAGCTCAGAAGAAACTGCACAGGATCAAACTGCTGAGCCATTTGCTGAACCGAGTTTTGTTGAGCTGTACCAAAATAATGAACAACTACAACGGCAGAACGCTGCCGCAAGACTAGAATTTAGGCATGAATATTTAGCAAAGCACCAAATGAACTAGCTGTTAGCATTCGGACAGTAATATTAACTGCACTGAAAATTATAGAGGCACGACTAAACTTGAGAGATGAGTGGTGTTGATGGGAGCAAATGATGGTTGAACTTACGTTGGAAATAAGACAACAGTTATAGAATGCAGGGTTAGTCTATAGCTGAAATGTAAACGAGATCGCAATAAAATATTTTTCTTTCTTTCAGATTATTGCGTATGATGTCGAGAACTTCGCAGTTCCCCTTATTGCGCGCACCACCCAACTTATATTTTTTACTATTAAATTAACTTACGATAGATAATTAAAATGAGTTTCAGATTTTTCTCAGTTAGATTCATTACGTCTCCTGACTGCCCGGCTGAAGTGCTCCAAAAAAGTAAATGTAGAAAATCAGTTATTCACGAGGCCGAGTAATTCAACATAATTGAGAAAACAGCGAAAAAAACAATTTTATTTCAAAAGCTTAGACGACAGTCGAGGTTTTTTCTCGTATGACGGCCCAAATTTATTTCTAGTAATCACATATTCAACGACACGGGTTAGACGTGCGATTCAATCTACTATTTCTTGTTCCGCAGGTTAAAGTAGTGGGGATCTCGATGAATTTAAAATGTAGGTCCGAAACACGAACTCGTTGGGTTATCAAACGCGTACAGTCATATTTAAGGCAAAGTACTGCGTGTTGTTTTGTTTTACAAAACGGTATTGTTACTGCCGCCGATGTAAAACTCGAATTATTTTGAAGTGTGGTATTGAGGTCTACCTTGTTTAAACAGATGTTTATTAAATTATTAATTTCCTTGGCTTGTTTGTGTTCCTCCTCAATGTGCTCAATGTTTACTAACATTTACCGTTTCTGGTCTATCATGAGCCAGTAAAATGAGTGTAGCTTTTAGGTTTTTTATTCAGTTATTATTTTAATTTACCATATGCATATAATGTATGTTTTGTGGACTAATGAAGTTGAAAATATGTGAATTTAGATGCATGATTGCTTGAATTTTTACAGGGTGGCTCATAAGTAAGGTACCCTGTACTTTTTGTCTCATTTGACTGGATACTTTAACCACCAAACAGCTATGCTGAATATTATTGTTCTCTGCAGCTGATATTTATTTCAAACTCAGCTATGGTCAGTTCTTTTCAAGTCAAATGATTTATAACCAATAGGTAGGTTAGTTAGTTATCAAAGATTAATTATTGTGATAACTATTTGTAATCTGCAAAGTTGTTGGTGATATAAGCCTTTTAGGATAATATTAATTTCTTCAGTGGTGTTAGTTTAACCAAGTGCACAGAGCATTCTATTCATTGTGCTGCCTTTATTTTGATGTTGTTCAGTTGTTAGAAAGGAATTTTTCTATGATCAGAAAAATCCTATCCCTAAAGATTTAAGACACAAAAAAATGATAAAAATTAATGTATATTTTATACCATATTTTCTGATTATGTGCTTTTTTCCAGTTAAGTTGGGGCTATGTGAGGATTGCATTGAGTTAGGATGTTAGGTTGTTAATATTTCCATGGAAAAAAAAATGGAAAGGAAAAATATTCAGTCCAAAGTTACTCACCTAACAAGATTTCATTCTTAAGCGCCTTTAAAATTTTTAATACAAATATTCTGATGACACTTGAAGTTTTTTTTATATTTGAAATGGTGATGAAAAAATGTCAATTATGTTAATTAAAGGTAAATAAGATATTGATATTTACTTTTCAGCAACCAATTATATAGAGCTTCCTATTCATTGTACAGCCTTCATTTTGATGTTATTGGAAGAAATTTGTTTTCTTCCAAACTAATTTTGGAAAGTTTCAAAGCATAAAAAAAAGTTATATTGAAATGTATTCAAACCATTGCTATACTAATGTAAGATAATAGTGCAAATTCAATGAAAATTTGGGCCATAATTTTACTCATTCTGACTACTAGTATTAATATCCCATCACATTGTCTAAAAGTTAATAAAATGAATTTATTTTAACTTGATCAAATGTAACTCTAATATAACCCTAACTTAGCCCTAATGTAACCTCAATATAACCAGGAAAAAGCATGGAAGTGGGAGACATGTTGTACAATATAAACTAATTTTTCCTTGTCATACTTTTTGAATGCAAGTTTATGCTACTCAGCTAAAAAATTTCCATCCAATATAATCTCAATATAAAAGCTGTACATTGAGTAAAAATTTCTAAGTAAAAACTTTCTATGCTTTGAAACCTTTCAAAAATATGTTTGTTAATTTATGCTATAGGACCCCCAACATAGAAATTTTAATTACACCTCTCAATTTTTCTTTGCATTTTTGTATTCTGAATTGACAGTCAACAGAGGTAATTAGGATTAATTAAGATCAAATTAAATCAGGTTAGATTGAGATAGATCATTTTATGTTTAAGTATAGGTGTGCTATTGTGGCATACAGAAGTTGCTACAAAATTATCAAAAATTTAAAATATATTCATTTGTGCAGGGATTCCTGATCAGATTTGAAAAATCCTGCTAAAAGTTCACCACAAATGTCACATTAAAATATATTTCTGGAATCTGAATGCTAACCTGAAACAGAAATTTAACCTAGGTTTCTCCTACTCACAAAAACATTCTTATTCAATGACATAAAAGTAAAGGCTGTAGGATGAATAGGACATTCTGTAGAGATGGCTGCAGTAAAGTAAATATTAACTACTTTTTTAAATAGGTTTTAGTTGATTATAGTTATTATGCTCTATTTATGGGTGCAGTATTTAGTATTATGTGTACAGGGAAATTTTTTCCTAAACTTCTTCCATTGATTTTTACAAAGTTATACTTTTTATAGGAAATTGTAGCTACTTTGTAGCTTATACATTTGTATTTATCTGAGTTTTAGATTATCTGCATAATAAAGAGTGTGCCAAAAAAACTTAACAATAGTGGCTTTTTCATCACTATTGTTATAGTAAAAACATATAAATTATCAGCTATAAAATTTAGATAGGTAGCATTATAGCATGAAATATTAAATACAGTATTGTAGGTTTTGTTCTGGTAAAAAGCTATAATTTGTATGCATAGGGGCCTGTTTAAAATGGTCAATGAAACTGAGTTTTCATTTTTTATTTACAAATCAAGTTATTCTGAATTTTTATTTTATTAATTCTCAGTATCACTTTGGGACTGTAAATATGGAATTTTAAGGTAATATGGTGATACTGTTAAGGCAATAATGCAAATGTTTTTTTGCTTTAAATGTTTTCATGGCAGTTTGAAATTCTGCAGAAACGTTCAGTGGATGTGGATGGTTGGTTACAATAATGTATACCATTTGCACTACCACCCATCAAGCTACAGGTGTAGAACATTCTCTCTATTGTAATTTCTTCAACCAGTCTGAGAAAAGTCTGGTGGTTTGTTGCAGCAATGTGCTCAAAGTTTACAGACTGGTCCCTGAGTTACCTCTCAGACCAGGCATCAGACCAGATGATGGTAAGTTTCTGTGACATGAATGCAAATATAATTTATGGGGTATTGTAATGAAAAAATATTTTTGTGCTATTTCATAGCAGGGTCTTAGAAAGAGAAACTGGAAACTCATAAGTGAGAACACTCAAGTTAAGGTATTAGAGATCTTATTTTAAATTCATTTTATAAAATCATAGTTGTTATATAAAGTAAGTCTACAATTATGTATAAATTACCATTTAAGTAACATAATTGAGTGTGCTTTGCCATCAGGTTTTTCTTTCCCAAAAGATTGGATGCTTTGCATTGCATAGTATATTGTCCACCATATACAGTGACCCATGCTCATTGCTTTTTTACTTTATTTATTTCTTTGTCTATACATGCTAAGTTTCAAAGGTTGTATTGAGAATGAATGTTTCTGTTTCAGATGAAGAGCCTCCAAAGGTGAAGCTGGAGTGCTTAGCAACTTATGTACTGCACGATTGTGTGGCTTCTATGGTCAGCGTGAAGCTGAACCCTCGTCACGACTCCCTCTTCCTTGCGTTCAAAGATGCTCGGCTTTCTGTGGTGGAATATGACCATCACATGCATGACCTCAAGACCACCTCCCTACATTACTTTGAAACTCAGGAACTAAAGGTTTGGATATTTTCTGCACTCAAGATCATATTGTTCTGAACATCCTATGGGTGAAATAATTTCTTTTGTTGTCCTCTTAGCATGCATTTTACTGGAAGGCAGGTGCTTCCCTCCATTTGGCCTAAATTTTGTGTCATATGATGAACATAAAGGATGTAATTGGTAAACAGAAAGAAAAGGGGTATGATGGGGCTGCAGTAGGAATCAAAGAGAGTTGCATTCATTTAGAAATCAGGAACAAGGAAGGTTTACATTGGTAAGTTTGAGAGAAAATACTGTGAAATTCTTTCCTGTGGTAGGTACTTGATCATATTCTTAATTATTTTATGTGTTTCTGTGTTATTTTGTATGCTACTTTCATTGTTTTTGTTGTTAGTTAATACTTTCTATTCAATTACCTTTGAGGAAATGAACTCTAGTGTGTAAAAAGGTGTCAGTTTTGTTAATCCTGAGTTTTTGTGCAATTTGACTTTTTGCAACTTTTTGTTGCAATTTTGGATAGTCTTCCAATTATTTACTATGAAAAATATTGCACCAGTTTTTGTGCATTTATTTCTTCTCAGACTTATTTTTGAAATTGGATGATTGAGAACTGAGGTTGAACTGCATTTATTAGTTATAACTCAGTCACTGGACAAAAATCTTCAAATGAAACTCATTTTATTCAGGGAGGTTATCACTTCAACCACGCGCTGCCTTTGGTCCGTGTGGACCCAGACACCCGGTGTGCTGCCATGCTGATCTACTCTCGCAAGATTGTGGTGCTGCCGTTCCGACGGGACTTGGCCACAGACACGGTGGACTACAACAACCCCCTCCACCGGGGCCCCATCATGCAGTCCTACATCATAGACCCTAAAGAGTTTGACACTCCATCCATTGACAACATCTTGGACATCCAGTTCCTCCATGGCTACTATGACCCCACACTGATGGTGCTCTATGAGCCCATCAAAACATTTCCTGGGTGAGGGATAAGGATGGCTTTAATCAGAGTTGTAGTTCGGGAATTGTTTAATTGCTGAGGCATCATGATGTGGTAGCACTGTGTATAAATTTTGCCATTTTTGTTTAGTGAATCCTATGACATTATAGTGGCTGTGTCTGAGAGTTGTATATGCGTGGTGCACTCACTGTACTGCATAATGACATACTAAAGGATAAGTCTTGATAGTGGAACCAAGTCTGCTGAGATATCAAGGGTTACTGTTAAGTTATCTCAACCATAGATAGGCCGTTGGGACTTGTATCGTTTGTGTCCACTGCGCTTTTTAGCTTGCTATGAGCTCAGCCATAAGAAGCTCATTTGCATGTCTTCTTTGTTGAATATTTTTCATTATTTTTTCCTTTTCCTTTTTAAGTTGCTGTTTGTATGCATAGGGAATCTTGTGTGGGAACATCTTGTGGATAGATTCCCCATTTTCTATAGTCCAAACTAAATACTTCTTCTCTTTGCTCTCTTTGAATCACATTTCATGTGGATAGGAAGCTTAAAACTAAATACATAGTAATGAAATTTAGTATAAGTGTCCATAATTTTAACTTATGGGACTTGTGTGCACAGGCGTGTGGCAGTGCGCCAAGACACGTGCGCCATCGCAGCTCTGTCCCTGAACCTGCGCCAGCGCCTCAACCCTGTCATCTGGCACCTGTCAGGGCTGCCTCACGACTGCTCGTCCCTGCTGCCGGTCCCCAAACCTATTGGGGGCGTGTTGCTCTTTGCCCACAATTCTCTGACTTATCTGACGCAAAGTGTGCCTCCATATGGCATCTCTCTCAATGCCATGGCTGACAAGAACACCAACTTTCCTCTCCGTAAGTCATTTATGGCATTATCTCAGTGCCATAACTGTCAAGAACACCTGTTTGGCTCGTAGTAAGTTAAGTGCTCGTAAACGCGTTTCCTGTGGCCGCGCTGCTCGTTACTCTAGGGGAAAAGTAATGCCCCATTGGGCGGTCACATTGCAGGAAATGGGTTTAACGCGTTGTTGTGTTGCTGCTTCTGAGTGCTTGTAAGGTTAACTGGCGTTCAGTCCTATTGAAATTCATACTGTGCAACTCAATAATATTATGTAGGGTGTGATAAAATGATCAGGCGCTTTTGATAATTCAATAAAAGAGAAGTACAATGGAGTATGAATTATTTTCATCGTGAAGAAACAAAATAAGAACTAAGTGGCATCGGGTTCCCATTTAGAGAACAACATTTCAGTTTATTCTTTATTTCATTAATCTTTTCCTGAGCCTGCAGATGTCATTGATTTGCCGCACCCTGATATTTTACAAACAAATCTTATTCCTCATGACACCTGACATCGAGCTTCCCTGCACAGGCAAGCAAGAAGGCGTGACCATCTCCCTGGACAACTGCCGGGCTGCGTTCCTGGCGGAGGACAGGCTCGTGGTGTCCCTGAAAGGGGGAGAGCTGTACGTGGTGACGCTCGGGGCCGACTCCATGAGGGCCGTGCGCTCCTTCCACTTCGATAAAGCGGCCTCCTCGGTGCTCACTTGCTGCGTGAGTTGGATCGTCTACCTCACTGCCAGCTCAGTGCTGTCAAAATGTGTTCAGGCTTTGTACTGAATTTTTGTAGTGGAATTCGACTCGCTACCTGTATCTCCTGCTTGTGAAAACCTCAAGCTATCCCATTGCTAAACTTTCAAGTCTCGCACCTTCACGATCTGCTGAAAATTCCGTTTTGAAGTTGAACTATCAATGAATAACCTGATCTGTTGGGTTTTGATGGATGTTTAGGTTCAACCAGGAATTTTATAACCAAGAGGCAAGCACGTTATCACGTGCGCTACTTAGCTATCTCTCTCAATGCCATGGCTGGCGAGAACACCAACTTTGCTCTTTATATATCATGTGCTCGGTAATGCGTTCCCTGTAACGGCGCTGTTTGTTACTCTAGAGGTAAAATTTATTTATAAATCTGCCTCGGGTGAGCATATGTGTGTGCCTAAGTTACTTCCAAGGTGCCTAGGTGCGTTTTATCAATTCCCTTTATTTCAGGTGTCGGTGTGCGAGGACCAGTACCTCTTCCTAGGCTCCCGTCTAGGCAACTCGCTCCTCTTGCGGTACCAGCAGGAGGCCATCGGCAACGACGTGCTGGGTGCTGACCCTACGACAGCTGCAGGACAGCGACAGCGGTCGCTGCAGCAGCCTCCCTCCAAACGCAAGAAAATGGATACACTCGGTGAGCATTACTGTAGAGCACTTAATCTTGACCTGCTCTGATGTTATCGTTTGGCAGCGAGTGTTTTCGCTTCAGAAATGCTTCTAAAACTCATTTTTACTCTTCGTCAGAGGAAACAAAGAATTTCGGTGAATTTTTATGGCATGCAGCCATCACGCTGCATTGTGACGAGCGCGCAGCTCTGTATATCTCCCAAAATCGAGCTGACTAGAAGAAAAAATATGTAGTTGAATTCTTCAAATTTTCCCTAAGCCTATGGAAACTCCTGTATCATCAAGTCAAGCTTCTCTCCCGGGTGTATACTGTGCCCAAGAAGGAAGGCCACCTGCGAATGGTCATCGACCTCGCTTTCCTCAACACTCATCTGAGGGTTCCCCGGATTTTATTCACGAACCATACTGACCTCCGCGGTGTGCTTCCACAGGGAGCTTGAATGGTCAGACAACTTCCAAGACGAATACCTGAAAGGTATGGCTGTATCATGCAGTGCATGTTGCAGCCAGACCGTTCACGGGGGTCCGAGCGAACGGGAAAACATATCGCTTCCAGGTCTTCCTTTCTGGACTGTCTCCGAAAGGGAGACAGTCTGAATTTCCTAATTTTTTTTCTCTCAATGAACGTTTGATGCCGTCCGTCGATGGTAGCCGCTTACCATGCAGCTCTGAAAGTGTCACTAAACCTAGCGTTCTTTATACAAGCAAGCTCGCCGCCAAACAATGCCTTAGTCAAGGCCATGTTCCACGAAGGGCCTCCGGAGCCACATCGCATCCTGACTAGCCTTGAGACCCACTGCCATCTCTCCTGGCTTCTCGCTTTCATTCAAGCTCTTGTAAGATTTTATGATTATTCAGGAAAACCATTTTTCCAGTGACTTTGGCAGCAAGAAACAGGGTATCAGTATTAGCAAATTTAGCCCGCAACCCGAATACCATTTACTGGAATAGGATAACCATCTCGATTGTTCTGGGTTTTATTCTCAAGAATCAGCGGCTAAACCCGACACCACCGAGTGAGTCATTCGCCGGCCTACCAACAAGAAGCTATAAACTCTGCCTGGCACACACCCTTACACTTAGTCTGTTATGTGCGCCGTTTATGGCACACGCCATCATTTAACCTAACCTAACGTAATTGAAGCACTAACGTATCTGGATACAAATTTTCAAGTTCTCATGAAATTTGTGTTCATTACTCGAATATGCGAGTTTAAATTAGGAGAAAAATGCATAGGATAACCAAATTTGTGAAAACAAAATCCTTCATTTTCTGAATACACAATGGAGGAATGTGTCGACGTGAAATTTTTATTGTATGGAGAATCGCAGTCAATGTGTTAAGATCTGCCAGGATCTAACTAAGCGCAGTCGAGCTACCTATCTCTTCGTTTATACAAGATCTGACAAAACACTCCCTGCTGCCATGATCAGTCGCTCCTTGGCAGGGCTAATCAAAGAAGCAGTCCCCGACTCTTTTTCGTGGACGTGACAGAAAGATTGCAAGGCCTGGACCCGGGGTCTCGATCTGGTTAACATCACTGCCAAGCTTTTTTAGTTTGTCGTCCTGCAAGATTTTCATCAAAAAATACATGAGACTGATGAGACACAGTGTGTGGGGCTCGATACTTCAGGGCCGACCTCAGGATTCACTTCTTAAGTGAGAAAAAGTTTAACAAGGATTGTAATGCAGCGTGCCGACTGCATATCATAAAATGAATATATTGTCCCGCTGTTAATGGCGCAAGTAATATTTCATAACAGCTCTCCCGCTACACTTCTCTCCTTGTGTACCCAAGAGTTATCCTTGCGTCGTCTGTTAATTTTAAACTGGAGTGCGAGCCTTCAGCTAAGCTGTGCCAGCGCTCGAGGCTGGGGTCGAGGCCTCAGCCAGCCGTAATCTGACGCACCGTCGCGCGCTTGACAAGAGTTTATTAGGCTTGGGATTAGAACATTTCTGGAATCTCACTATTTTTCCTTTTCATAGGCGTGATTTTGGAAGATGTACGTTGCTCCGCGCTTATCGCTATGCAGCGTGACGGCTGTCGTAAAAATATTTACGCCTCAAAAGGCGGGATAAGGCATTCAGTTTATTCATAAACAGGAAAACAAAAATCAAGCTTAAAAATGAACGTTACCAAAGTTGGCTCGTCATAACTACGCGCTCATCTACACCCTCCACATCTCTTGTCTCAGTATTTCATAGTTGAATTGTATCTATTCACCAATCCACTATTTAATTTTACCTGCTAATCATTTTGTAATTAATATTTTTCTGCTAAACACTCCACCATTAAATTTCTCCTGTTGATCATTCTATAATAAAATTCTCTAACTATTTCCCTTACGTTGAAGTGTCTTGACTGTCGGGTTGATGGTGCCGCAGGGGACTGGATCGCTAGCGACGTGGACGCCATAGAGGACGTCGACATCCTGGAGGTGTACGGCCCTGAAGACACGGCCACAGTGCAGCTCTCCTCCTACACCTTCGAGGTTTGACCGCGTCTGGTACACCTTGTGCCATTTTCTCGAAATGATAGTTGGTTACTTGCTATTTTATACTCTTGGAGAATACAGTGTTAGATTCATATACAAGATTTTTGCTGTGAAATTTCAGAGCTGTGTTTATTTATTTCTCCAGTTGTAGTGTGCTCTTTATTCTCTTTTTATGGGTTGATTTCGTCCTACTGTAACTGTCATTTATCTTTTATATTGAAGTAGAATTCCTTTTTCCTTGCAGGTGATAGTCTATTTGCATTTAACAGGGTATTCTTTTATTGGTCAGGTACTTGTGAATAATTTGAACCAATGCAAATAGGCAGCGTATATATTTCCATCGCCTGTGATATTCAACTCAATTAATTTGATGGTATCCGAACCCCATAGCCCGCGGTCAATTCAGGAGACTACATTTAATTTTATAAAGCGTCTATGATAAAAATGTATCAATTTCGCGCAAGGAACTCTCCTCTGCTGCATTTCATAGGATGCATCACTAATTCTTAGCTCGACGATCTGTCTTTGGCTTGACTCTCGGAAGGCCAGACAAAGTGTTAGGTTTTGTTGCCAAATGGGTAAAACCTGTCACGCATATTTACAAATTCAAGAACTACAATCCCACTGTAGAATAATCGCCCAGCGTTGCTTGTTCGGTTGGCTGGTCCGTCTCTCTGTCACGTTCTCAAGGATTTACATAGAAGAAAATTCCCGGTTCCATATCGTTAACTAATCATTGAGACTGTCAAAGAAGCCAGTCTGTATGAGTGATACTGCAAATAACACTATTTCATGTCAGAGTTACCGTAAATAAGAGGGCATCTTAAGATATTAACATCATTTGTCCTGCCATTTTTGGCGAGGCGCGGCTACTAGTAGGTATTATCTCAAAATGGATCTTAGACTCGCTATTTTCAGGTTACTCTACCTTTATGCTCGACCGTAAAAAGGATGTACTGCAGCATTTTTGCATGACGGAACGGTCGCGTACCGCAGGCTCTCTACAAGTTGAATTGATCTCACTCCCTTGCCCACGTGTACAGGTGATGGACAGTCTGCTG
Organism: Orchestia grillus; assembly: GCA_014899125.1. NCBI lineage: Eukaryota > Metazoa > Arthropoda > Malacostraca > Amphipoda > Talitridae > Orchestia > Orchestia grillus. The sequence continues at coordinate 6,098 of VOMN01021985.1, read as the reverse complement.
AACATCGGCCCGTGTGGGGACATGGGTGTGGGAGAACCTGCCTTCCTGAGTGAGGAGTACGACTGCTCTGTAGACCCCTGTGTCGAGATCCTCACCACTTCGGGGCACGGCAAGAACGGAGCTCTCTCTGTTCTGCAACGTGCCATCAAACCTCAGGTCATTTTGCCAACTTAAATTAAGTCGGTGCCTCGTGGTCACGATTGAACCATCGCGTCTCTTTTCTGGTGCACCAGAAGTTCGGTTTAATGAACGTGAATGTAGTTTTTCTTTAGGAAAATTTGCTTTTCTCTTTGAGAAAAAGGATTTTTATTTTTCGCAGCTAACAAGAATAATTAGGTGCAATGCGAATGTTGAGATTTAAGATTGTTGAAAAAAATTTTTTTCCTGGATTTTAGACTGCAAAGATGCAGCAACATGGGCAATGTATTGTCAAAATTGTAGAAAGTTTTGAACTGCACGAACTTGAAGCGGAAGCAGTACCTGCATGTGGCAGAGAACCAGCGACCTTTTAATTCAGAAGTTTTTTGACGCGCTAGCGGCCATTGGGGACCTTACCATTTGCAAATTTTTAACTGAAGACTTGCTTTCATGGTAACGCTCATCGTTTGCAGCAAGAGACATTTGCTTCAAGGTTATTGTTTTTGTACGATTGACTATGTGTTAGATCCACGATGTTGGTACATCTCAGTGAGTCACTCGAGATCTAGTCCGGTAATGCAAGCACGGAATATGAGGATGGTATACTCAAATGCCTGATTCATAAGTTAACCTCAGACAAGCGCCTTCGGAATTTGACCATACCTTTTCACTTGTATGAATTATGTATATCGACTTTCATGCATAACTATTTGTGATCTTGACAAAAGCGAAGAAGTGTGCTTCCTGTGTAATTTTGTTGCCTAACTAACGTTCCTCTCCTGTAGGTGCTAACTACGTTTGAGCTGCCGGGCGTACACAAGATGTGGACGGTGTACGGCAGTCCATCATCAGAGGGCGGGCGCCGCAAGGCAGTCGACCCCGCCACCACCGACCACTCGTACCTCATACTGGCCAGGGAAGCGTCGCCTTTGATCCTGCACACGCAGGAGGAGATCAGTGAACTCGAGGACTCTGGCTTTGATACTTCGCAGCCCACCATCTTTGCCGCCAATATTGGCAACTATCGCTACATCGTTCAGGTTCGCCGAGCGTCTAGCTTTTGAGTCTTAGAAGAACACTCGATGGGTTCATTTCATGTACTTTGAAATGATCGGTTTGAAATAATGTAACATTTGTATTTTTTGAGAAAATTGCGTTCAATTTTGAAAGTTGTTATTTGATTGTGTGAGACTGTGATTGACTTGAAATAAGAGAGTTTGAAAGAGGTAAAAATTGTTGCAGAAAGACCTTGCACGTTTTGTGCATGGAGTTTGAATGAGATGACAGCTTGGATTAAGGGTTTCTGAGGAATTGATGACAGAAAATTTAGTGATGAATGGAAGGACGAAGAGAGTGCGTGTCAGGAAAGATTATTGAATTGCATATATAATGGAATGGAAGGTGGGGTTTGCAAGCTGCGTGGGAGTAGAAGGTATGTGTGTGTAGGTGAAGGTATGTGTTCATTCGTGTGTGTTATTTAATGATCCTGAACCTGAAATGAGAGGAAAGATAGTTTGCGAAGTTTACAAACACACAAGTCATCACTGTGCTTGAATCACAAATTCTCACTCCACTCGAACTTTGAAAAAAATTCACTCAGAAATTCACTCTAATTGGAGCTTTCTTTCGTTCCTATATCCGAATGAATTGCCACATAGGACGAGAGTTGCATGAGCGTAGTGTGACCGCCTTATGTCGTTACCAGGTGCGCCAGTTCGGAGTGAAGCTGCTGGACGGGTCCGAGGAGCTGCAGGACGTCGAGGGGCTGAGCGAGACGGCCCTGGTGTGCGCTACTATAGCAGACCCTCACCTTGTGGTGCTGGCAGAGGACGGCACGGTGGCTGTGCTCACCCTCCACGCCCGGCCCTATCCCAGGCTTGCCGTCACCAAGTCCTCAACTGCCAAGGTCTGGCAGGAACTTAAGGATGGTTTCTTCTTGTTTTACGCCTGTTGGTGCGAGTTTTCTGTCGAGTTCCTGTTGCTCAATTTTTGGTTGTTGTTCGCCGCATCTTTCTTGTTACAGCATTTGTGTTAGGTTTGTTGTTGATGCGATTAAGCCGTGCGTTGACTTGCATAATTTTGGGCTTTTTTTCCACTGACTTTGTGACTGGAATTCTGGAATCTGTAGTTTGTAGAAGTGTTTTAAGTGTGCGGTGCCGAAGTAATGCTGGGCAAATTGTGTTTCGTTGAGAACTATTTTCAGTTTTACTTAATTTTACCTTAGTGATTACGTAACAAGCACTTGGTTAGCTTGGTGAGTAAGATGCTCGACTTCAGTCTGAGTGATCGCGAATTCAAATCCACCTAGCGCCAGGTTGTTCATTCCGCTCAAATCTCCTTTCAATCTTGTGATGTCGAAATATTTTACATCAATACTATCCGTGGCCGGGAATGGGATAAATTGTATGTAAACAAGAATGAGCTGAAGTTAGTCAAACAAAGCATTAAAACTTGTACTGCAGACGCAAGTGCCCCTAATGCTACCGGTGCCTCCAGGCAACGGGCCTGAAGGCAGACCTAGCTCTACTTCCACAGCAAAAGCACATGTGCACGCATCAAAAGTGGTCGTGCCTATCGGGGTTGCATCAACTACCATTATTTACTACCATCCTTCACTCTCTATTACCTCTACTATACAGCCTCACCTCTGCAGGATACCATTCTCACCTCCTCTGCAGGTTACCATCCTCACCTCCTCTCAATGACTCGCCTCTCACTTCATCTGACCAGCCTAGTCCCGACCCCCCCCTCGTCCCTCTTTCAGCCGCGTTTGATTCACTTATTCTCTTACCACCTGACGCTCATCTATCCTCACTGTACGCCCGGACCACCGCAACACCTTCTGATCAGCTTTTTTACATTCTAGCTCTGTAGCAACACCTAATGTACGCACCTCTTCATTCCTCGCTGTATCCATTCGTGTGACCCCAAGCATGCCTCTTAAACCTCTCATCTCTAACACGTTCATCCTTCTCCAGTTTGCTACTCTCATTCCCCATGTACTATATTATTGTATTACAAAATAATTTAACAATCATAAAATGTCTTAAGTGCTTGCATGTCTCCATTGCCGCGGGTTATCAAGGAATATTTGTGTGTGTACAGAGGCTGCAGCTTCAGACGCTGAGCGCCTACTGTGACGTGTCAGGGCTGTTCACGACGCTGTTCCCTGAGGACGGCGTGCAGCACCAGAAGATCGTCAAAACCGAGGCTGAGCTCAAAAAGTAGGTGGTTTTATACGCATCAGCTCCTGCTGTTCGGATGTTAGCATGCTTATCTGAAGCGGGAAAGTAGGCAAATTTTCCTATGTACATCAGCTTTTACCGTTTTAGTGGATCTTATCATGCTGGTGTAAAACGAAAAGTGTGTTCTTTATAGATGTGCAAAGTACATTAATTTTTAGTATTTTGATGGATGTTACCATGCTTACATACCTCTTCACCATCCCATATTTCATGAGTCAGTTGAAGATATGTTGTCAGTCATTTGTATTACAGTATTTTCCTTTTTTTTTATGTAAGAATTTGGTGATAATTTCTTCTGGAGGACCAGGCTGTTCTTTTAGTTGTAACTTCTCTGGATAGTTTGAGAGGATAACGGAACTTCTGTTGTTATTATGGAGCTGTGAACCTTGCGCTTTGTGCTTCTCTCTGTAGTAGAGAGCGTCATGTAGAAGAGTTTGTATTCTTAAACTCAGAATTTCTGTTGATTTTTTCCAGTTATTTTTAGGCGCCTTTTATTGTGTCATTGGTTCAATACTTGATTCACTCGTGTTTTATCCGATGTGAGAAGGTGCTTGCGGGGCTACTCCTTTCTTTCGTAAAAACTACAGCTTCGTCAAGCTTTTCAAGAAAAACCTATCACACTTAACCTACGAATAATTATCATACTTGACTAACTGACCTCTGCTGGCAGTTACAATACTGCTCATTTTGGTTTGTCCCGTGTAAGAGTAGTATAGCTACAACGGGTGTTGGTGGGCTGCTTCATTAATATCCCAGAGCTCGTTACTAAACTATTTCCACTTGCAGGGAACTAGACGACGAGGACGAGATGTTGTACGGGAACACCGCGAACAGCGTTTTCGACCCACCCACTACCTACCAGGCTGAGCAGCAGAAGCCAAAAAATAAATGGTGAGTGAATGCTGGGAAGTTTTTCCAGATATTGTACGTCGCGCAAATCCACGCGACTCGTTTCCCTCAGGACCAGAAGAAGTATATATCTACGTTGGACGTCTGGTAAGCTTGACCCACAATATTTTGAGTGTCTGGGGCATGGGGCCATGGAGTTGAATCCCAAAACCCAGCCATCCTGAGAAGTGCGTTCATCTTGATTCCACTCTCTACATATATAACGGAGGTACAGAAGGGATCTCGAAGGACCTGAGTCTGGAAAACGGGTCACTTTCTGATGTGCTGATATGATGCAATTATGCTGGTGTTGCTGTTACACGTCTGCAGTCTTCCAAAACTCGTGCAATGCCTGTATGTGCCGAGTACCGTGAGGAGTTATGCATCATGCACATTGGTTGCGCGTTGCATTTCATTGTAGACTCTTCCTAATTCTTGGTGTGATATCTTAGGAACATGAACATTTGATGCCTAATTACTGTGCTATAATTAGGCAAATCAGTTGACGGAACTCACAGACGTTTTTTTACTACCATGTTTGCGCAGGGTAAAATGTGGCCGTTTAGTTTCAAGATCCTGGAGCTTACCAGGTAAAATGTGGATTTTCAAATGCTGCAATGATGCACTTCTCAATTTCTACCGATGTGTTGCAATGCTGGATCTCTGAGTTCTGAGTAACTATAACAGGAGTAAGTTGAGCCGAAATTAAAAGATGCTGTTAGTAGTTATTCAACATGACTTTTTCTAAATTTTTGCAAAGCTGAAATATCTTTGTTTTTTAACTCAAGGTATGATTGTATGTCGTCGTTAAAGCTCTAAAATATTCCTCGTATTTTACAGAAACTTTAATGATAAAACGTGTTGCAATAGCAAATAAGCTTATTTGAAGTGTTGTGTATAGTGACTCAACTACTGTTGTCACACCGGCCACAGCATTGTAGACCTCCGTAAATTGAACGAGACAAACCATTGCTGAAGTAAATTGTCGACAATTCGCTAACACTGACGCCGACTTCAATTCGCTTTATATGTATGATAAACGCACATTTTACTTGAAGATGGGACGTCCTTGGAAGATATTCAACCATGCACGGTACTCATTCAAAGCATGCAGGCATGATGTCGGCACCCGTGTGGAGCTTGGCTTTGATGTTAGCGCTTTCCCTGGCATCGACGAGTTAACTCATTATTACCCGTTTTCGTATTTTTCTGCTTTAGTCGAGTTGAATCGTCAAGTTTTCAGTTAGCAGAAGCTAGAAACGAGGTGACTTGTCCTTCTCTGGCCTCGCAAGGTATGGTCTAACCGTTCCCGCGTGCATTCGTTCATCTAAAGGCAATAAAGTCGTTTGAAAATCGTTAGAAGACCTAGCGTATTATTTGGAATAGCTTCCTAATGCCTTCAAAAAGGACGTCAAATCTCGTATGAAATGGTGTACTCGCCATTTTCTGTTTCTCCGATATAGACTGTCTTCTCAGACATAGTTTCGCTGATTAGGAACCCAGACGTGCCCGCGAATCGTCTTCTACCTAATTCCTTCAGTACGTAAATAAATGGCTGCACGCTCTCACTAAAACAAAAGAAAAGTATAAACTTGGCCTATCAGTGTGGAGTCCAGATGTCTGTTTCGTGCAGGTGGCACAAGTTCCAGAAGGACCCCCGCCCTACCTACTGGGCGGTGGGCATACGAGCCAACGGAGTGCTCGAGATCTACAGCCTGCCTGAGATGCGCCTCTGTTTCGCTGTCAAGGACTTCCCATACGGTGTGTGCTGTGTGCCTTGTATTGTGTGCCGTGCGTGATGTGTTGTGTGCCGTGCGTGATGTGTTG
>VOMN01021984.1:0-11706 GCA_014899125.1 Orchestia grillus | reverse complement strand
CACAGCATGCATCGCTGACTTACAAAAGACTGCCTCTGAAGTCCGTCCGGTCAGAATTTTAAGACCTTCCAAAGAGGGGGAACCAGAATTCGAAAGATGCATTCAGCTGGAGAAAACTTTTACATTCAGGCTCAGCTTCGGTGATGAGATTACGTGAGTGGAGTTTCACATGGGAGTAGATTTATGAAGTTTGCAGGTCAGAAAAAGACCGTTTCACCATGTCCAATAAAGCACTCTGACATGCAACACATAAAATTATTGTAATAAATGTGTGGGGAAATTTACAGCCCTGGTCACCGATTGTGTTGCCGTAAAGCTGAGTTTTTTACCCTATCTTGCAGCGATTTTTTTTAACGTGGACATAAAGAATTTGTGGGTAATTCTAATAGAAAGATTATATGATTTTAGGGAACTATGTATGTCAAGTACGATGCAAGGCGCAACTATGGGTGGAAGTGCTTCGTAAATGCAGGAGTATTGGACGTTTACGATTTCGTATCGACACGAAGAGCTATCACTCACAATTGACAAATTTGAAATTCAGGTTCCATTTGAACTTTAAGGAAACTAGTCATTTATAGTTTCATTTCAACTCCTAACGACAGAACTTTTGATATCCTCTCCCAGCAATAATAAAACATTCCTGCTATGCCAACTAAATTAATGAATTTCAAGCGCCTGTTATTTGTTAATTTAAAGCTCGATTCAAACTATAATTATTTAAGGCAGAGTTCTGTGAGTTTTGAAATCCACTGCAATAGCTAAATTTGGAATCAAGTAAAATGTATTGATAGGAATTAGATAATATGATATCAGATCCAATTCAACACAATAATTGTAGTCAGATTATTTTCGATAGTTTATTTCAACCCAGAACGCTTAGTATGCAATATGTTTTAGGTAATAACATCACGAAATCTTGACCAGAATCAAGGTCAACAACATCTTTTCTCCCGCTGCAGTATTGGCTCCGCGCATCTCCAGCGGCAAGACCAACACAGACTTTTCTTGAGCAGCATTTTAACACAAAAACATCAGCCCTTATCTCTTTGAAAGCAGTCGTAGAACCTTCTTGTCTCCACAACCAGAGCTTTTTCACTCATTTTCCCGAGGAAGGCATGAAAGAAACCGGAGCTTTACTGACCTGTCCTAGATGCTGGGACGATCAAATCTTTATCATGCCATTATCCTCTCGCAGGACGACGGTTAACGACAATTTTATGTTCGCTAGCTTTCAAGAACTTCTGCCTCGAAGTCTTGACTGCGCTCAGCAAAGCTCTATTCCTAAAGGTTACGAGAATTTAATCTTGTTAAAGACTGGAAAGTTGTCGACAGACGCGCACTGCAGGTACACATACAGTGCAAAAATGTTCCTTATTTCGGCCGGTGTAAGCTTTAGAACTATTGTGCACTGTGTATATTAACGATAATGTACCAATGTTGCACAAGAGTTGGGGGTTGTCCAGCGTTTGTGATGGATTTGAGTAGCTTATTTATTAAAATTTCTTGGTTGTACGATGCAAAAGTGTTTTCAAATAGTTTCACGCGAAAAGCTGCGCAATGGGGGGAGTGATTAGTACACATCTAATATAATTAATTAATCTAATTTATTTTAACATGGCTTTTATATTTTCGATCCCATCTTGAAAAAAATGTACATGGTTTCAAGAAAAACAACTAAAATGAGCCGAATACCCCTTCATCCTTGATGAATGTTTCCGGGCTGGTTTAAATCAATTCAAATACCTGGACCATTTCTTCTCACATTGAGAGGGTGATCGAAGGTCCATGGGTCCGTGACATGTGAATAGGGGATTAGATGTATAAAGTATCCGTGCGTATTAAATGTGTAAAATGCTCTAACAATCTAAGGCCAGGTCAGGATCAATATAAAGTAAATTCGGAAGATGATGCAAAATTTTACCATTCAGGCTTATGTTTTGAACTGAGATTTGAAACACAAGCGGCCGCAGGTGGCTGTGTGCTGCAGAGTCAAGCCTTCCTTGTCCACAAGTCAAGGTAATTTGCTAAGCTCTTTCTAATACTTAACTTCCCCAACATTTAGGGTAAAATGTGTTTGGTTTTTATGGATATGAAATTAACAATGAGAAAAAACTCCAGTGAAATAACCGTACAGCCACCATTCAATTTTCACGGATCCACTAGAGATTTTAGTTACGTTTCAATTCAAGAATTCACTTACATCCTACCTCTGGTCTTCTCTTTTGCTTTCGTGAGCAGTATTCATTTCTCATACTAACGCCACACAATTTGCTGCATATATACAGCAAATTAAATCGTACTTTGAAGCTTCAACGTGAATTGGTTTTTTATTTTACTGGCGGAACTTTACTGAACTTTGGTACTCTTTAGTGCCTAAAAGCCTGAATGTATCCAAATGGCTCGTGCTGCTTATATAAGATCAAACTATAGTTCATACATTTTTCTTTAGCTTTAATTATTCGACTAACAAATCTTTCTTTACCCGCTGGGAAACACATAAAGTTTAATCGGAGCCATGCTTTTTTTAGTCTCGTTCAATTCATGATGAACAAGTCTCTCCAATTTCGCCACTTTTCCAAATACCTTGAAATATCGAGAAAGAGTTATTCATAATATTTCGAGTTGTGATGCAAGTTTTCAAAGAGTAGCTGCCAGATTTCGATCAACGTATGCATTCGGTCGATAAGGTCTTAGAAGTAACTGAAGTCTTCCTCTTTGTTCATTTACGAAATTATAAATGTTCTAACGAAACATGAGAAGCCGTCATTTTGCAGTTCTGATGCAGCCAAAAATATAACATTATAAGCCACCTTAACATTCCAAAATGCTTCAGGGACCGGATGAGCTTGTGTGTGTTTATGCTCTTAAATTAAATTTTGTTTCGAGTGAAAGCTTAAGTGGCGTCGCCCTGATGAAGCAGACCAACCTTACCCAGGGCCGACTCCTTCCGTCTCCGCCATTCTGTGGAGCCTGGAGACGCTCTACACGGAGCATCGCATCGCTGCGGCACAGCTTGATCTGTCCAGCTGTGTCTCAGGTACGCCGCCCTACACAAAAGACTCGTGTTTACAGGTGGCTGATGTAAAGTTGAATTCTTAAATTGAAATGGAGGCATTCATTCTATTTCTTCATATTGAAATTTGATGTTTAGGCCTCGGTTGCTGCATTCCTACGGTTGCAGTGGGTTACTCTATACACGTCAATGCCCCTCTAGCTTTCGGGGGGTAATTCGTTGAAGAGTGAAGGAGCTAATTGGTACAATGTTTTTGATTCACTTCGTATCAGTTCAATATTTCTAAGTTTAAACCTCAAACTCCAATGGTCATTCTCATTTCTGAAAAATGCCTTCAATATTCTTAAATTTCTTTGTAGTTTGCTCTTCGAATTAAAAGTCTTTGAATCGCAGAGGGTCGCCATGAGAGGAGCAGACCTTGGCGGACATATGAGCCCCACGTGCCAACTCTCCACAGCTCGTGCAGCTGACGGGGAGCCCTGCTCTACAAGCACCAGCATTCCAAGAAATAATTATTTTTGATTCTAATTCATACTGGTAATTCTAACAGCTGTAAAATAAAGAAACTACGCTGCTTTCATCGAATCATTTTTTCCCCGTCAAGGAATTTTACTCCAGCTATGACTGAAAAAAAAACAGGAAAAAAGAAGCTTCATGAAAAATAAGTTAGGAATAAGGAAATATTGACTATGTTATCGAGTTTATTGATTTGCACGGCAGGATTAACAACATACAGAGCGTTACATGAGTAATATTCAGCATGATAGTGATGCAGTCGTGCAACACTTGATAATTGTTTTCCAGGCGGTTGCAATGGTACATAAATGCTTGCAATACATAACTGCCGCTTTATGAGCGTTAGGAATGACGTTGCAAAATATTCAGTTCATCAAAACGAGCTCTTGAGCGTTTGCTATTATAGCCTCCGAAGTATTTCGCTCATAATTCCATAGTCATGAGTTTTAGAGATAGCCCTACGGAGTATTTAATTCATCATTGCAAGTTTATCTCCGTTAGCCTGTAAAGTATTTAGTTCATAATTACAAGTCCATGAGCGTTGGCGATAAGACTGTAAAGTATTTAGTTCATAATTACAAGTTCATGAGCAATAGCAATAACCCTGCGAAGTCTCAGCTCATAATAATTATAACTTAGCGAGCGCGTTCAAAGTTGCCGAAACTTTCTAACGGCAAATTTTTACTACTCAGTCAATTTCCAAGTCTAGAAATCACTTGGACGTTCTGCACAGCAAGATAGTAAATAATCAGAGATGAAAAATTCCTTATGTAAATTTACTCACACTGATAAACGCTGTATGTATACGCTCGCAATGCTATCTTAGCTTGACTAAATACAGCTCTCTGAAATGAATTAAAGTCAAAAACGGTCATTTTATAAAGCTTCGTTTATTTCGATCTGGTTGTGTTGCCATTTTTTTTTTTGAAATAATTTCACTTCGTGAAATTTGACCTTTATATTTAGAAAGAAAATTTGTCGCAAGCCTATATCGTTTGAGTAGTTCCTCTTGAAATTAATCCTCGTTTGTTTGCCAGCCCGGCCCTGTCTCACAGCAAGACGTCACTCGACCTTCTCTCCAGTTGTCAAGGCATCACGAGTGGTGTAGGTTTGTCCCCCATTTACCCCCTAAATTAAGTTCTATAAAACTCTCCCGCAAAGTTCAAAGGAATTGCAACATCCATCTGTCGCTGAATGACCACGACAGCTCCACCGCTCAAAATACTGAAGGGCTAACAAAGTCGCTGGTTTTGATGACCATTATATGTAATTTTAGTTCTTTTTCTTTTATCATACGTCGTGTGTACAGAAGTAGTATGTGGATTTTATAGTGTTCTTTTTGTTGTTAGGTTCTTCTGAAGATGAGTGAATTGTACCCTTGGAAGCTCTGAGGATTTTAATAAACGCACTAAGTCTGAAATACTTTTTTGAGTCTTTGTATTATGATCCATTTTACCTGGAAGCTATTTCGCGATGAAAAAGAATCAACGGTCAATTAGGCTACATTATTGGAGAGCTGTCACGTATGGAATTATTTCCGGGAATCTCGGTCTAAATATAATCCATAAAATGGAAGCTTTTAAACGCATAGAAATTTTGAATTTTCAAATTTTCTTACTCAACGCTGTTTTTTTTGTGGCGCATTGCTTTAAAATGAGTAAATTTTTAACGTTTGAAAATTTTTAATCATATACTCTCAGAAAACAGAAAACACGCGTTATCTTTGTTAGAGTGTAGTTGCGTATGAATGTATGAAAATCAACGTGAGAGTTTATTAATGTCATTTAGAGTGAATACCAGCATTCATCTTTTATAGAGTGGCCAGGAATATTTAACACTACAATGAAAAACGAAGGACAGAACTGGACAAATTTCCGACTCATTTTACACTAGATATTGTTTGTGGATTATTTTTCATAGAAGAAATCTAGCCTCCTCAGGTCTCGTAGAGTAATAGACGTAAAGCAATTGATTCCCTCTGAAAGACGTCACCTCGTAGTCGTTATCATAGTTCTCAGAAGTTAGCGTAATAATGCGACTCGTAGCTTAATAGGGATGCTTTAACTCTGAGTTTCTCCAGATTCTAAATTGGAAGAAATACAGGATCACAAAGAACTATCATTTGCCCCGCAACAACTGGTAGTGATATTACACTTCAGTGCCGGCGTCTGGCTCATAGGGACCTACTCAAATCATCACTGTAGACTGCACGTGTAGGAGCAATTTTTATTATTTTCATTCATAAATTATGCTTCCTTGTCATCAGTTACAAAAGGGTTTCACAGAATGCAGTAGGAAAATGGTCCAGTTGATCATCTCTGTTCGGTTTGATTAGCTCAATCGGGAGAGATATTTCGCCAAAATTGCAGAACTTTTCCCGGTGCGAGATCTTTTGGGAAATGAAATTTTGGTGTCACCAGATATAGCAAAACTTCTCACAAAAGTTTCGAGTTGGGAATAATATTCAAGAATGTTCTTCAATTTATGACCTATGTCTGTGAAGGTTTTAATTTTTATAAAATGCCATGAACAATTTCCTGAGATCATTTGGCTCGTAAAAGCTTTTCAGTTTTTCGTTGTTCTTCCTATATGAAGGCTCGTGAACACATAAAAACATATATTGTCTTTGTACACATTTTAAATTTAGGAGTCAAACCAGCAGACTTCTCCAGGAAAATTACTTCAGCGAGTCAAACGATTTCAAAATGATGGAAATTCTAATGCTTAATCTAAATGGTCGACGTAATTTTTTCAAGAGTGTAGGGTAATCACATATGACATCCTTAATTTGGAAATTTCGTACGCCTGAAGTTTTTATTTCAAAATCTACTATAGAGTTTATTTTATAAGTAATAAGTATAAGTATAAGTAAACTTTTCATAATCTAACATTTGCATGCAATAATCTTTATAAAGAACTTAGAGGTAATATTGACATCTGCATGCAGTGATCTTCATAAAAAACTGAGATGTAATACTAACATCTCCATGCAATTTTATTTATACAGAACTAAGCTACGATGTACCGGCTCACTTCTGCACCAATTAGTGAGAAAGTTTTATCACATATTCTGTTCTCATTTATCTTACATCGTAACAGTATTGTTCTCGAGATTTTTTACAGTGGTTCTTACTTTCGAGGAAGTTCATTGGATTACACAATTTTGTTTTAGACTTTTAAAGTTTGAACTGTATAAACTTAGCGGGGATCTATTTAAGAAACTCATTTATGGTTTTCATTTCATTTGACGTGAAATAAAACACGAGTCCTTGCATAGCAGGCATTTTACACTAACTCAGGCTTACACATTTTTCAAGATTCCGCCTTTATTAATGTAATAATCTACACAAAAAGACATTCCAGAGGCTCGTGGCAGAAATTCCTCGCTGTTGCTGAGAATCTGCTCTCATATGCGCCATTTATTTTGTTGCCTGCCCTTCGCTTGCAGATGTTAGTACAGTTTCAGAGTTGAGGCAGATGGTCTGAAGGATTAAGGTGGCTGGGGTACCTCAGAGTGCACTCTCCTTGATGAGGAAACTGCTGAGAATAAACTGAACTTTGTCCCCGTGATACACGCCTCCAAATTACAGCATCTGGAAGCCTACATTCCTCTGTAAACGTCTGCTCTTTGGCCACAGTACGGTGCCTTGACTTGTTAGCCCTTCATTTCCTCAACTTTTCGACACGAAAGCCTAGTTCACGAACTGGATCTGGTCATTTGGTAATGGATTGTTAATTGATTTAAATTGTCAGTGAATTTGCATACCTAATTCCTTACGGAAAACCTATCGTACTTTTATTATTGCTACATATGTGATCGTGTTATTGTGGCGTTATTTTAAGTAGAACTTTTGATCCTCATTTCCCGCAGAATATGTTCATTGGAGGTTAGCATGTGAAGTTCATTTTCAATGAATACTACGCTTGATACTGTGGAATCCGTTTAAAAAAGGAAATCACGATTTTGTTTTCCCATTTCTGAAAGTATTTGCACTTAAAAACAAAATTCCTCAGATAATGTAAAGAGACACAGAACACGTTGTAAATATAGAAATTCATGAATATTTTGGTGAGAGCCTTGTTGGTTGCGCTTCCCATCTGCTGTATTTACTGAAACAAGTAAAATTCTAGTCAGCAAGTAAAAAATATTTGCGAGAAGTTTTTGTTCTACTCAGACATGTAGATCACGAGCTCTATTAACTTTTGAGCGATATGGAAAATTGAAAATAGATCTGATTAAAATATATTCTTAAGTCATTTTTACATCAGGGAAGACTAAGCATAATTCCAGTTTGGTGAAGGAGTTGATCGCATGTATTTTTAGACCAGTGCGAGTAGCGGTGTGGGATTTATTCAATAAAAAAGACAGGACGCGATGCTTCACCCCCATACGAATTTGCATGACACAAAAAAGCGAAAAGTTCTGGGAAGGTGTAAAGTTTTTCGTTACAAATGCACAATTCTATGTTTGAATGGATGAAAGAACACGCATTTAAAAAGAAAATTTTCAAGTGCAAAAGGTATTCTACGCTGCATGAATTTTATAATTTAATAATGCCAGACTTTTCTTGTAATGCTGTGATCCTCAGACGTTTTACTCATTAGTTCATTCGAGTTACCTCGTGTGTGAAACGAACGTTCCCTCGTTTCCTTGGCAGCCATTCTTTGTCAGACATGGGCAGGCAGTCTTTATTATTTATTCACTACTTCATAAGCAGTAGGTGTCAAAGGTGTTACATAAATTATTAAAAAACTCACGTAGATGGTGAGTATACTCATACACTGGTCACCGCCTCGCTCGGGATAACATTTAAATAATTTCCAATAGTTTCTTTTTGTTTTGATTCATCAGCTACTGCGCAGGTATAACGAAATAGAACTACGCTTTGAAGTAGTAAGTTATATTTATTTGCATTTGAAGTACGAAAAGCCACGGATAGCTCGTGACCGAAAAAAAATTGGTTCAATGTACCTCTCTGTGGGAAATCTAAGTTATGGAAAACCGAAAATGTCATCACTGCAAAATCCAACTTCGGTTTCCAGCGCTGCTTGAACCAAATCTACGTTCCTATTCCGTCTTTGAAACACACGGTTGCGGAGTTTCCTTCTCGCGACCTTGTAGTAGAACTATCCAAGCTGAAACTGTTTGTTCAGCGCGGCTGTTTGATCAGGGCTGTCAACTTGGGCACTAAACATCCTTCAATGAATTTCAGAGGCCATTCCATGTTTTGCGATGTTTACTTCCAAGCCTTACTTCGGTGCAGGGCCATCAATTCTCTTTCTAATTTCGGTTCCGAGTTAGCAGGTGCTTGTCATCGCACAGCTCATTGTTGGTTGCACAACCCCGGCAATGCTTAATGAATATGAGACCAATGAAAAATATTTCATTGCATGCTGCACAGAATCTGGCTCCAACGTATTTGCATCGTAACAAGTATGAAGTTCCTCTCAAAATCGAGTGATGTTTCAAGGCTATTTTATTTCGGATTCTCTTTTCCATTGATGCCAAACATTTGACCCCTTTTTGAAAATAGTTCCAGTTATCATTTATGTCGGTATGTTCGATGCGTAAAATTATGGATAACCATGTTCTCCAAATGATGCATTAACGCGCCTCACAGGTCTGTGTTGAAGTGTTGAGTGCTCGTGTCATAAGTTGACGGTAGACACTGTTAGATAACCCACAATAAGTCCAGTGATCGGTGAATCTTTTCCATTAAAATCATTTTTCAAAACATCCTCTAACGTTGTTCCTTCTGACGAAGCAATTTCACAATCAATGAGCTGAAAAAAGACGATCGTGCTTAATTAAAAA
Source organism: Orchestia grillus (assembly GCA_014899125.1). Taxonomy (NCBI): domain Eukaryota; kingdom Metazoa; phylum Arthropoda; class Malacostraca; order Amphipoda; family Talitridae; genus Orchestia; species Orchestia grillus. Next base: position 2,359 of record VOMN01021984.1, on the reverse strand, counting down.
TGAGAACAATTGACTCTTGATCTTCCATTTAACAAACATATTTCATATGATGTAGTCAGTTGTAGTTCCTCCGGATGTTTTTGATCGTCAAGCTGAAAAAATAACAGAGCTGTTTTATCGTTAGACATATTTGTTAATACCTTCCTCATTATTGCCATACTAAATAAAAAGAATAATAGATTCAGGCTCTCCTGTAACCAGCGCTTCTGCAAGTCCTAGCTCACAAATTTCTGGACTGAACGCGTGAGGTTTAATAACATTTTTTTATGACGCTAAAGTTACTCTTTTACCTAGAAAATTATTCATAGTACTGGCGTTATGAAGAAAATGCTACAGTAAATCCGACCTGCTTGTCTCATCTGTGGATTAATTTAAGCCACGCTTGCTCTGCATATTTGCTGAGTCTGAGGCGAAAATGTAATCAAGAAAATAAAAAACAAAGATGAATGTGTGGTGGTGAAACTTCTTTTTCGAGGTATGCTTAACATTCATGTACCCACGAGGCCATCCAGGCCGTTGTTGTAGCAGGAGCAGCATTCAATATGTGCGTGCATTATAACTAACAGAAAGCTATGAGCTGATTGTCTGTGCTCGCATCAGGTTACATTCATTTTAATATACCCGTTTTAATACATCCGTTTTAATACACCTATTTTAATACATCAGTTTATTATCATACATCTATTTTATTACATCTATTTTAATACATCCATTTCAATACCTCCATTTAATACATCTACTTTAACACTTTTATTTTAACAAATCCATTAGAATGTTTGTATTTTTACACATCCATTCAAATGAACAGTGGATATAGTAGAATAGAATATGACAACAGAAACGAGCTAGATGGCCTTGTCCGTGGGTTAGCCAAGTTTCGTGCCGTCACACTCCAATCACGCACAGGCAAACGTTTAGCCGTGTAATAGGAGGGCAAGATGGATCAATGGTCAGACATTTAGAACAACAACCGCCCGGACTCTGTGACCACCTACACCACCACATCGCAATCAGCAGGAAACATCCATTTCGGTCTAATTGGCCACTAGAAGATTATTCAAATATAGAGAGCACTTTTCCGTGCCTCAACTTCAGTGCTTCTCCGAATAAGAATATTAACGTTTTCATGAATTTCGGACCTCCTCATAAACGCTGGGCGTTCGTAAAGAAAATTAAAATTTTTAAATGTATGGAATTGATCCAAGGAGTTTGAAAGAGCAATATCATGCTAAACTAGAATAAATTTTATTGCATTTACTCAAGCTTACCCTATTAGGAGTGTTAAGCAAGATGTCATATTGTATCTATTTTCACCATCACTTCGCATTCCATGATGGATGGCTATTGTTGTAGCGGCAAACTCAAGGGAAAGGACGTCGACCATTCAGGCTCGGACATGCCTCAGAAATAGAGCAGTCTTTGTCCAAGACTTGGCAGAACGTCGCTGTTTATTTTACTGGAGACACTTCGCTATGACACACGCTCTGTTTTATTCAGAACTGTGAACAAATTTTTGACTGAGGGTATAGCTATCATGAAAGTTACTTGTATCGCCATTTTCGACCCGACTAAAAAACTTTTATTTGCGGCTCATCATTTGAGTAATAATTTTGAAATTATGCATTACATCCAAGATTCTTTTCGTGAGCGTCTCTCTTTGAGATTTCTGCAAATGCTATTTATTACTTTTTTCAGTTGAAAGGCTTACAGTACAAAAACATTGCACTCTCCTTCCTGGATTGATTACCCCGATTTTACAATTGCGAGTCACGATTTAGTTTGACCTACAACTAAATTACCCAAGCATGTATCACTCCAGTTTACTTTTGCGTAGTATGAGGTGGAAACCAGTCAGAGAGAACGTTCAGTAAGCCCACCGGGTGTGTAGCTCAAGCCGTGGTACAGCCCGCATGGTTCCTCCAACAACGCCGAGCTCATTGTGTCCCGGTCAATACGTGCATTACGGTCGCGAAATGTAGACGTCCAAATGCATCGGATGTGCTTCCATTGTACTAACTTCATAATTCCAACAGCAGATTGGCAATGGAAGGAAACGGGGGATGGGGGGGGGGTGAATATAGCCATGCGAATGCTTCAGTTATTAAACTTGAAGCCTCCATAGTTTGGCCATGGAAATACTGTAAGGGAAGTGCTGTAGCGAATAACGTGAGCGTGTTGAAATGGAGCATGTGGTGCAAAAATGAGTAGGGAGTTTTCATGATATGACTGTAAGACTTGAAACCAAGTACGTGATCTGAATAAAATTAACTTCTGTTATTAATTTCTTCAAACTTCAATTATGCACTTTAACCATTTCGCGCCGATAGGGCATTATTGTTCCATTTTTAAAAGCATGTGA
>VOMN01021973.1:15653-29407 GCA_014899125.1 Orchestia grillus | reverse complement strand
CTCCGCTTCCTGCCTCTCCGCTTCCTGCCTCTCCGCTTCCTGCCTCTCCGCTTCCTGCCTCTCTGCTTCCTGCCTCTCTGCTTCCTGCCTCTCTGCTTCCTGCCTCTCCGCTTCCAGCCTCTCTGCTTCCAGACGTGTGATTTGGACTGAGGGTCACCAGGACTAAGTAGCCGTGTAGTGAGGTTTAGTTGAATTAACTTTTCCTTAGGCCAAGATGAGTGAACTTGTTCCGTCTCAAATTGTAGTTTACATCTTTGAACTAATGAACTCGTGTCTTACGTTTAAAGAGAGAGCAAGCTTGAAACAGCTTGACTCGTCTATCTCTGACCTTTCTCTTCTTTTAACAACTCCCGAGTTCACTTCTACATTTGTAGCAAACACAAAATGTCTTGTGAAAATTGCACGTTTTCGTCTCAAAACCTGCCTGGGAAGGCACGTCAAGTGCCCAAGGGTACTGCCAGAATGTGTGCGAATGTGTCTGCTTCTGCACGCTTGGTGTGGGGCATGCGCTCTTATGGGGCATGCGCTGTCAAAGGTAATGAGTCTTCTGGAAGCTTCACGCTTTCCGGGGTGTTCTTTTAATACCTCAGGTACCTGGCTGTGAGTGAAAACACTAGCGGCAACTTCTCAACGGGCGAGAGTCCCTTCAGTGCTGCTGAATAGCTCCTGCATAACGCCTTCTTTTATCGGTGCTGTGTATGTTGGAAGCGCTTTATGTTGGGTATCCTAACAATTTTTTCATGATCACGATGAAAATTTTTTCCCGTTTCTACCTGTACAGGGTAGATAATTTAACACGTTGGCTGCGATGATATTATTTTCCCTGGGGCAAAACGACCCACCGGTGGCTCGTCTCGCGGTCAATGCGTTAAGAGTGTGTAGGAACTGTTCAATAGCACTGTAGTGCGTGAGTGTTGCCCGGTAGAGGGTGAAGAGTCCGACTACCACACATGAGAGCATGGAGTTCGGGGGGTGCTGCACTGTCGGGTTGGCAGTGTGTGACGGGTGTAGCATTTCCTGTGTATGTGCTCACTTATATGAGACCGTCACTCTGTTGTTTGTGCATTTTCGAATGTTTTCTCTCCCGATAGACATTAGCATTTAAATCGAATTGATTGTGAGAAATCGACCAACTGCACGTTATGGTTGGTTGAGATTCTTCATGGGAAGGTATTATTTCTCTGTATAACATTATCATGTGATATTCTATAACTAAAGTGTCACCTGCCACACTAAAGTGCCACCTGCCAGTAACGCGGTGTGCCGCTGTGCCGCAGGACCGTATGCCGGCGGAGGCGCTGGCGCTGCTGGACCACATGCTGCGCCTAGACCCTGGCAGGCGCATCACGGCGGGGGACGCCCTCAACTGCCCCTGGCTCAAGGGCGTCGACCCGGAGAAGTGAGTCCTCGTGTGTGCCTCCTGTCCTGCCCTGCCTTGCCTGGTTGTTCTTGTTGCAGGCGGTTGGTCTTGTTGTTCTTGTTGCAGGCGATTAGTCTTGTTGTCTTTGTTGCAGGCGATTAGTCTTGTTGTCCTTGTTGCAGGCGATTAGTCTTGTTGTCTTTGTTGCAGGCGATTAGTTTTGTTGTCCTTGTTGCAGGCGATTGGTCTTGTTGTCCTTGTTGCAGGCGGTTGGTCTTGTTGTCCATGTTGCAGGCGATTAGTTTTGTTGTCCTTGTTGCAGGCGGTTGGTCTTGTCCTTGTTGCAGGTTGTGTGTGTGTCTGGTTGTCAGTGTCACAGGTTGTTGGCCTTGCTCATGATGGAGGCAATTAATTCTAGACTGTGCTTGCGGGCTCGAACTATGACATGTCGTATGAACTTTATTTCTAAAGCTCTTTGAGTTTTTAATATTCCTTGTGTAGTTAGGCTATTTGTTGAGGTAGAAAATGTGTCTGAATGAGGTGAAATAATTCCGTTATGGGGAGTTCTTGAAGTTGTCCTATAGGTGAATGAATTGGGTACGAAAACGAGTTCATTACAAAGCTACTTTGTTGAAGGGGGAAGCTTGAGGCGCGTGCTTTTGGGGGAAATGCGCTTATTAGAGATGACATTTATCAAAATATCAGTTGGGATAATTTTGCCAGATGTAGTTAGAACGGAGCAGTGAAGGTTAGACCTCGTGAGCGAGCTGTCATGCTCGTATATGGTAGATTGTTGCGTAATGCAACGGCGTGTTGATACGAACACAATGGAGGAGTTGTTCTAGTAGTCGGGCAATGATGCTACTCACAAAAGCCTGAGTCCCCAGGCGAGGCTTGCGACGTTCTTTCTTCGGAGTAAATGATGTGTACAGATTTTTGTTGCATAAATTTAGCCTTGAGTTTCTGGTAAGAGGGAATCGTTGAGCAATGATAGTGCTTGTAATGTCATCAGTGTGTAGTGATTTCCATAGCATTTATTCATTGATTCCATTTCAATTTTGATAATAAAGAAACCGCATGTTCTTCAAAGTTGGTCTAAATGCAACATAATCATGTTTATTTGTTATGAATTTGTAGGTTTTATACCATTATTTATTTCACTCCATAGCGAGATATTGGTAAGTGTCTTCATTCGTTTCTCGACGAAGTTTATAGGTTTTTCTTGTAATTATTATATGTATTTGTCTTTATATCCATTGAATCTGGAGCTAAACTACCATGTATCGCACACTACATGTTCTGTCATGAGACTTGACTCATTATAAGCCTTTTTAACTGATCATTAGGCTCATTAGCTGGTCATTAGCCTTATTAATTGATCTTTATCAATGTTATTTAAGAGCATCATAGGCATAATAATGTTGGAGATTTTTTATGCGTACGTTGAAAATTAATTGGCCGTCTCTCTCCCCCCCCTCTCTCTCTCACTCTATACCCCTCATCTCTCCTTTACTGCCCTCTACACTATTACTGAATGTACTTTTCTTCTATTTTTCGTTCCTATCTTTTCTCCATACCTATTTCTTGTGTTGTTACACTTCTTTTTTCGGTTTGGTCTGTATTCTTTCCGTTCTCTCTTCGTTGTGGTTACTTTCAACCCGTTTCTTTTGCTCAATGTTATTCATTTGATATTATTCCCTACTGGTTGTTGCCTCATGAGCTCCCGTATTCCCTTGCACTCTCTGTCGCTGTTCTTTTCTCGTTTTGTTCCCTTCTCTTCATCTTTGCTATGACCTTTTCTCTATTCTTCTGGCCTTCTTTACTTCCGTTTGTTTTTCTTTTTTGTTTCTTCTTTTTTATTTTCATCGTTTCTCGTGTTCTTTTTGCCCTCCTCTTCGCTCTTTCCCCCTCCTCCCTCCCCTCTTTACGGTCCCCCCACAGGATGGAGCCGCCCCCTCTTCCCCGCAACCAAGACTGCCACGAGCTGTGGAGCAAGAGGCGTAAGCGCCAACTCAAGGAGCTCCAACAAACCACCTCCACCGTCCCCGCACAGCCACTGCCGCAGCAGCAGCCGCAGCACGATCCTCTTCAGCTACCCCTCAGCTATGCTCAACATAGGGAGATGCTGCAAAGGCAACAGCAACAGCAAAATCCTTCTTATAAAAATAGTGAAGAACCTCCAACTGGTGGCGTTAATGCCCTGAGTGGCGGTCTTTTTGAAGATGGTGGTGGTGTGGACGGCCCTGCCGGCGGTGTCGGACCTGGCCCCTCAGGGCACATGGGTGGCGGTGCGGCGCCCGGTGGTGGCAGTTACTCTGGTGGAAATGGTGTTCTTGGTGCTGGTGGCGGCAATGGTAATGCTGGTGTTATTGGCAGCGGGCCACCCCCACCATACGGGCCCGAGTTTGATGAAGACTCTTCTTCTCGTGACCCAGTTGTGTACCACAGGGAAGAATCTTCGGCTCCCCCGTACACGGGCATGGACGGCCCGATGCACGGGCCCGGGGGGTCTCCGCTCTCCCGGCCACTGAACCCTAGTAATCCTAACTCGGCTAATGCAGCCCGGGGTCCTGGGAGCCCTGGGATCCCCCGCGGAGGGGGTCCTCTCGGTATTCACAGATCCGTGGCCCACATGGCTCAGCTCATCTCCAATCGGCAAAGTATCAACTACGGGCATGTGTCTGCCCTTAGCAAGGAACCGGTGAGTTATCACAATAAATAATTCATTGAAAGTGTCTAGAGCGGTGGTTTCCAAGTATCTCCTGGTCATTCCTGCCTCTGAGTTCTAAGAAATTTGTAAATAACGAGCGTTTGCAAGTTCAATTTCTCCATTACTCAGTCTATTCATACGCAGATCAAAACACAGTCACTGTTCTTTGGCGTAGTTATGATCACAGGTTGAAAACCACTGTTCTTAGAAGCAGGCAGAAAGAGCGATTCGCGACTGAAAGCTGTTCAAGTTTATGTAACGGAAGTCACTTTGAGCTTTATCATCACGGTGTAGAACTATGAGCGATGTCTTACCACAACTTCAGTTATCATTGCATGAGGGGCGGCGTGCTGTGAATCGTAATCTCGCTATTGAGGCTAATTTGCTAATTTACCTATCGTGCTGGGCAGGAAATTGAATTTTCTCTCATGACCTACGGGAAAACTACCTCGCTAGTTGGGTAAGCAACGATGCAAATTTTCTCTAATGATAGGTCAAACGGAGCCGCGAAATTCTCATTTTTTAAAGCTCAGATTTTGAAGTGCTTTTCCGTGATTCGTTTAAAAAAGCATGAATTGGGCCCAAGCTACGGATTCTTGACCTATAAAAAAGAAATAAATCTTATTGGGTCTCATGAAAATTTTCAGGATCTTACTCGAAGCCAAAGCGGACCTGAAAGACCGAACCCATCTTTTTAAATAACGGTTTGGGTGCCGCACGTTAAATAAAATTCAAATATTTATATCATGCTGCAAAATTTTTACGCTTGTTTCCCTAATCCATCATAATGGCGCCAATTTCTCCACACAGCCTACGTAAGCAGAACACTTTTGGCCAGCTTGTTGATCCCAGATCTTACTTTCTTCCTATAGTGAAGTTATCTGAGATCAGTTTTGCTAGCATCTTCAATTCAATGGTATTACAGTGGATATGTTCAAGGTGCTATTTATTCTTGCTTGGTTACTTTACTGGATTGGTAAAGCTTGGATTCAGATCTTGCCGTGCTCCTTGAAGGTGTAATTTTAGCAATGGAGCCCCACCCATGTGGGTCACAGTTTTATACTATTGAATGATGGGAAGGGAGGTTGACTGCTCATTGGAAACTTCCAGGCCTGCAAATGAACTCCTGTCACTAATTTCTGTGGCTTCGAGGGCTGATTTTATGGAAAGTCTTACTGTGAACAAAGAATTCATGATGCTCAAATTCCACACTGCAAGTCCTCACTTGCCAACGTGAGGCGTGTGTTACGCACTAGCCATCTGGCGTGCCTCGGTCCGACATCTCGCTTTCTGCCTGCGTCTAAACACCGCGCTGCTCGACGAGAGAGATGACCTTTTGAGGGTCCCTAATGTTATGCAACTACCGAGCATTTCAAGCTCCCCATTCAATGTTACTGGAAATCGATGTTGCCTGTAGAAAGTTACGTTTTTCTTTCGTGTAACTCACCACAGCATTCGTTGTTCAATGCCTCCGCAATCTAAATTTCTTTTGCAATTTGAATCTTTGTTTGCTGGTTCATTTCTCTCGTCATATCATCAGTGTATTTACATTTATGAATATGTCATGTAAGGAGTTCTGTGGCCATAGTTTTCATAACAGAACAGGTTTTCTGTACGTCTTAGACGTCTTGGAGACAATGATATTGTTTTTCGTACTTTTTTGTTCCTGTGTTGCGTTTAATTCGTTTGTCTTGTGAGATGTGTTATTTCCGTGTTACATCGTGACGGTGTGGCGTGCGCCACGGGACGCTCGTCAAAGGTAAGGCGCGTTGTCTTCTTCAGGAGTGACTGCGGGTCCTCCATGATTAAAATGAGCAGATAAGTAAGTACCTAATGGAAATATACTTATGGCTGAGCAGATAAGTACCCGATAGCAAAAAACTCGTAGAAACAGACTTCGTTTGTCCATAGTGTTTTTGATCAATCGCTTCTTCTCGGAGTCTGGCCTGAGAGAAATTATTTGTCCATATTCAGAAATAGAGACCCGGTTCGTGGTAATGCCTGCGAAAATTTTGAGACTGAACCTGATTCATGATATGTGATAAAATCGAGATACCGAGACGAGTTCCCAGATGATACATACTCGATCTTGGATCCCGAGATGGGTTTCGCAATGATGCAAGATTCAGGTCCTGAGACCGGTGTCGAGATGGTGTTAAGACGTGCGCCGCAATGGAGTTCATCTGTCACCGGTTCTCCGTGCGAGGAGGCCCACAAATACGCGCCAGTGACGCTGGTGATCACGGCGGGTTTGAATAATGTGCAACCGAACTAACTATATGTAATTGTTCTCAAGTGTTGAGAAAATTTATATTGAATTGTAGGACTGTTGCCGCTAGAATACATTGATTTTACATAAAATACTGCTCCAATAAATAAATGAATCTTGTGTATAACCACACCCTTTTGTATAGCATTTATCAATGGAAGTGCATTAAATATAATAAGTTCGATTGTATTGTTTTCAAACACGTATAACGTTACCGTACCCTCACTCGCTGCTGGGTGCTAGTATGGCCTCGTCACTGCTGCAGTCCTCTCCGAGAGGCGTGATCTTTTTCTCTTTTATTGGCCTAACTATGTACTAACACTAGTTGTTTTTTTGTTCCGTGCTTTTTTCCTTTCGTTAAATTTTTTATTCCTTCCTCTTGATGTTTCTTCTTCCTCGTGTTGTCCCCCGTGTGTATAGAACTTTCACTCGCCGACTAGGCTGTACTATATCAAACTAATGCTATTTGCTCTCAGCTACAATTCTTAATGAGGAACTCAGTCGAAGAGAACAGCATATTTTTTCATTTGGCGGTCTTTCTTAAGACGTCACGTGATGACCTCACGAGTGTTTGCATTGAAGACGTGTCGAAAACATGCGGGGATCTTATTTAGCGCATTGGTCTTAGTGTTGATGTTTCTATGAAGTAAAATAGTCTCGAAATTCCATTCCTGGTGTTAAGAAGCTACCGTAATTGTTTTCTTCTTGTTCAGGTGCTTGTTGGGTGTTTACGATAACGTAGAATTTATTTCAAGTGTTCAAGCTGTGGGTAGGCTGCATATTGAGCTCTTTATGAACGTGCGTGCATCATGAGTTCACATTAACCATCGTTTTTCTTGCAATACGTGGTGTTGATTTGTAGAAAACTTTTATATTTCATTATTTAACTGCAGGTCATTCATCGTAGGCTTGTAGATTGTAAAAATCCCATCATGGAGGATTTTTAATTAAATTTTAGGCTAGAGGCTCTGATTCTCAATTGGTCTCTTGACTCGTTGTTGTTATTGAACATTTCTTGTCGTTTATTCTGGGAGCGTAGAGTACCTGGCCTGGTAGTTGAATTGTAAAATGATTCCTTTTTGTGAACTGGTGTAATCAAAAACTAGGTGTACTTTTATCTTGCATAAATTATGAATTGATCTGGTGGTTATTTAATCGCATTTACTTGTTCTTCTTTCATGAACGTAGCCTCTCAGGGCACATCTTTCAAGGTTGAGTAGTTCAGTTGCGTTCAATTTTAACCTATCAGCAGAATTTACTTAAAAGCTATGAATCACTAGTTCAAAAACGTCACATCAATGAAAAACATGGGGCTTCACAAACCGTTTTAATTTTGGCATTCTGGTTTCTTGGAGCTGACAAAATGGCTGGTCACTTGAAGGTAATTGTGACCGCGGTGCAGTATTTGCCTCGATTTGTTTGTTTGGAGATTAGGGAGGCTGCGATGGTGGTGAGTGTAGAGTTTCCACTGGCAACGTTAGGGCGGTTGGGACTCGCACCTTGCCTACGCAGATGCTGACACGAGCAAGACTTCGGTCAGCGAGGAATAGATAGCTTGGGATAGCATCATCGCCGCAATGTCACGTACTATCTCATATTTTATATTGATTGATCTTTTGAGGTCATGTTCCATATTGTTACTCTAGCGAAGGATGAAAATTTCGATTTTCTATTCTGTATCTTCCGCCGGCTCCCACTTTGTTAATTGCACTTGGATTATCTTGAACGGAAAATATCGCTCTTGTTGTACCGCCTGTATGTTCTCCTGGAAGGAGAAGCATGAGGATGTTGGTTGTGTTTCTTCATGGGTGCTCCAGGTAGTTCACCTGGGAGTGAACAACGCGTGTAGGCCTTACGTGGGCTCCGTTATCTTCCTTCCTTGCTTTGTGGCGTGGAGTTGCCCGAGGCAGCGTACAAGTGATTTCCTGCATGGTTATCTTCTTCATTTCTTTAGCTTTTGACGGACTTGCCGTTTGGGCGGTGGCGAAATGGACCTGAGTGGTGTACCCTCATAATTCAGGTGACGCACCTCTTATTGGTGCATTCAAACGATTGCCCTCGAGCTTCTTCAGAGCTTTACTGTTGCTTGGAGCTTTGTGGCGCAGTGTGTAGCGCACGTGTCCTCTATTGAGGATGTTCCAGGCTCGATGTCCCGAGTGTGAGTGGAGGCTGATTTCCACGTGGTCAGAGTGCTACCCTTGAGGGAAGAGATTTAACTCTGGAGTTCTCGCTGCACTCGGGTGCGGCGGGTCTTGATGTGAGTGACACTCTGTTTCCTTCAGTATCATTCCAATGGAGTTCACGCACAATATATCGCATTCTAAAAATACCTTCAATTACTGAAGTTTCTTCTTTTCTCTTGATGCCTGGTTGTCAGCTTTGCCCTCGCATGTGAAGCTGCGCAAGGGGGGCGGCTAATCAGTTTTCCGCCTCACATTTGCCTTTAATGAGGCGCGTTCCGCTCCCTGAACGCACGCTTTTGAGCTCAACTAGTGCGCTGAATAACGAAGCAAGGGAAATAGAAAGAAATGGACGTATTTTAGTGGAGTTCTCGTGATAATTAGCATGCGGATTTGGAATGAAAAATATAGGGAATTTCTCCAAGTAACCCAGCACGTGTTATGATGGGGTGGGTCCTGAGGCACGAGAGGCGAGTCCGGGGACTCTTCGGGCGTTTGTGGCCAGCCAAGCCGTTACGCGTCAGTTCGGCCTGTTCCGCCAAATGGTGTTGCATCGTTTGCTGATACGTTTCATTTGCTCTAAATTGCGTCTAGAACGGCAAAGTTATAGTCCACCTCGCCGTTCAGAGATCGAGAGGTACAAACGGACGATTAACGTACTATTAGTTCGGTGAACAGGCTCGTCTTTTGGATGTTCCACCCAGGGGGCGTAAAATAGGGTTAGGTTAGCTCGATTGTCAATCGTATTCTCTGTGGACTGATATCTCCAAGGGGACACTGTTGGGTTACCCCAGCTCTAGCTAGGCCTTTGGGACTTCTATCCTTCGGACCCTTCCATTCGTTTCTTCGGTGACTATTCCTTACCTCTCATTTCTATTTCTTCTTAACTAGTCATGTCTAAGTGCAGGAAATATTGTGTCGGAACACACCTGTGCATGGATTCCATGTTTACTGAAGTGCATACTGAATGGTGCCATGCTGTCGCCCTCTTTGGATCACATGTGAGCACGGAGCTTTGAACTAACCAATACCAGTCTGATCTCCCGGGACACTTGGGTCCAGCCCTGGACTTGGAGTGTGCTGGGTCTGCCGAGACGGTTGTGAGCTTAGCTCTATTTTGTCTTGAATCTATTTTTTCTTTGGTCTAGTTTGTATCAGGCCTATTTTATATTAGGCTTTTTTTCATCTTGGTTTTGTCTCGGGTCTATTATGTCTCGGGCTCATTTTATGTTATTTCTGTTTTGTTGTGTTATATGATAGGGCTGTCCGGCTTGTGCAGGCCCCTCCGTCATTTTGGCGCCCACTTGTTATCGTTACAGTTGTGTGGAGCGGTCAGCAATGATTTCAAAAATACTATGTGCTTTTTCCAGTATCGGGATTGTGTGTCTTCGCGTGCAAGCTAGCAGCGGAGCAATTTTCTGTAGATCAATTTATTTAATCTTGTATGTTTCATATCCTTGTTGATTCTTGAACTTTTCTCGCTAAGACATGAGTGGTGGAAGTGGAAAATTTCTTTCACTGCCGTCATGAGCCCATGACTTAAATCCATGGACTTGAGAGCCTGCCTTCCTTTCCGTCAGTGAAACGAAGTTTTCGGTTGTAGTTAGCTTTGTACAGTAATTTTTAAAATATATATTTTTTAGGGCTTGTGCAATTCTGTGGAAATTTCTAATCCCCATTCTAATGACGCTTAAGGTACGAATGGCTTTTGTGGAGTGTCTTTGTCCTGTAACTCAATGCTCTGTTGTACCACACCCATCAGAGAGACTAGACTTCAGCGCTCGCCCTCGGACCTCGAGCACCCCTCTTACGACTGGTTCCGCCCCGGCCTTCGCCCTCCGCTGCTCTTGTACATGTGGCCGAAGATATGCTAGCATTCACGTCCTCACATCTTCCTCGTACATGAACTACGACCGCCTTCTCGCACTTCAAGTTGAAGATGGGAACCGGAGCCTCCCCAACAGCGGCGCGGAAATTGTTCTGTGGAAAACGTGATCTGCGCTGCCCCTGCTTCTCTGTCATCGCTTGCTGAGCGCCTTGGGGAATAATCGATTTGTTCGCTGTGTAAATAAATCTCCTGGCTGCGTGTGGGCGATGCGACGGAATATCTACGCGCGAGCACTGACATGCGTTCTACTTCTTCTGGAAGACATTTCGTCTAAGTAAATGAAGCTATATTTGAACTCCGTGTTGTATTACTACTATTTGGTAATCTAGGTGCTGTGTTGTTCAAACTTGCACTGAAAACCTTCACTTACCTCCCTACGCGGGCTCCACCTCTGTGATGGTCAAGTGAAGCAACACGTTGCTTTTGTGTAGTCCGTAGCTGGAACTACGTTGTACGAACCATGTGTGCTCATGTGGAACTACATATAAGCTAAGAGTACTACATCGAAGACGAGTGGTTACATACATACTGGTGTAAATCGCGGTGATGTTATGATGTTAAACGCACGTGCCCCTTTGGATGATCTCGAAAAGGATGTGAAGGGGCAGATTGTTCTCCAGGTATACCTGAGTATGTCGAGCTGAAGCTTGAGTACATGCAAGGGTACATTCACTGATGGAGTTGTTGAAATAATGCGTGGTCTACTCGTGCACTCCTGTACTCCATTTATGTAACCATCGGTGTGACCTTGTGTAAATTACGTAGGTACTGTAATAATAAAAATAGTCGTGGATCGTTCGTATAATTAAGTTGTATCATATTTTCTGCTTTTTGAATCGTTTCTGCACTTCTAGTATATCCGTGAGAGAATGAAGCACATGTTCATTTTGGAAGCATTAAATCCGCCGTCAGAAGAAGCCGCTATCTTTTAACGGTCGCTCAGGTTAATCGACGCCCATAGAAGTTCAGCTGCACCAGCAAGTAGCAAATTCGAACCAATGTTCCTTTAAAAATGATCCGGATTTAAATTGATAATTTTTTCAATAATTACGCTTTGTATTTGGGTTGGAGACGTCCGAATAAAAACATGTCGAATTAATTTTTCTTTTCTTAAGGTGCAAGTTATCTGAATGGGTCAAGTTTCAGTACAAGCCCTTCAATTCGGAACTGCAACCGTTATGTTTACCACGGCTATAAAATATATCTAATATTTCGCCATGTTACCTACGGATGATTCTTGTAACAATTTCGCTTCTTGATGAAATAACCTAAGCAGCTCGGGCTGGTATTTATGCTATCTTGTAGCCAGGATACTAGGGCTGTCGTGCTCTTTATTTATACCAGCTGAGCTTTGCTGTTAATTTCCCCGTGCCAGTGGTGATTGTACTAAGTTTTTGTTTCATAGATTTCTCTGACTTGCAAAGATTCCAGTTGCCCCAAGTTCAAACGCGTGCAAATCATACCCGGGAAGATGTGTTCGCCCTCGGGGCCCGGTTTTGGAAGCTTCTGTCCAGAGATGTTCCCCTGTATAATATGCTGAAGAGTACATGTATTTATAGTGTAAGTTGTCAGTGTGTCAGCTAGAGAGATGGCGTTGCGGTCAGGTGTATGTAGAGTTTGCACCGTCGCCTTCGTATTCCTTTTTGTTGAGTTTTTTTTTGCACAGCTCTGGATAATTACCTGCTTGACAACCCCACCATCGGTCAATAAACTTTTGTTCTCGATAATTACTTTCTTCTTTTCAACCCTAAAATGCAGAATTTTTATACTGAACGAAACTTTATTCAATTGCTATATACTAGTGGTTTGAAGACTGAGTCGGATTAGTGGACTGGCGTGTGAAGTAGTGGACTGGCGTGTGAAGTAGTGGACTGGCGTGTGAAGTAGTGGACTGGCGTGTGAAGTAGTGGACTGGCGTGGGAAGTAGGGACTGGCGTGGAAAGTAGTGGACTGGCGTGGAAGTAGTGGACTGGCGTGAAAAGTAGTGGACTGGCGTGAAAAGAAGTGGACTGGCGTGGGAAGTAGTGGACTGGCGTGTGAGGTTGTGGCCACCTAGGTGAATTTGTGAACTGGAATGTGGAATGGTGAATTGGGGTTGAAATTTGTAGACTGAAGTGGAGATTCGTAGACTGGGGTGGATTGATGAACGGAGATGTGGATTTGAGATTAGTGCGCTAATTTCTGCAGTGGCATACTGATTTAAAGACTAGTGCCTAAATTCTTAGGTTTGTATAGATATTTGAATTTATTCGCGAGATCGAACCGATTTGTGGACTGGTGAAGGTGTTTAGACTGTGACTGGTGTGGGCTGTGACCGGTATCCGATTGGTGGAGCCGTGTGGACTGGTGGATAAATGTGGGCTAACATAAATGTGTTCTAATATTGAAATGTGGGCTAAGTTAGACGTGAAAACTGGTGAAGAAATATGGGTTGTTGGGAACTTGGTACTGACGCACACCACTAACTTGGTGCCCTGCTCGTTATGGGAGCTCAGCCCTTGTCTTATTTCGCATATTGGATCCGCCCTGCCGGTGTGGGCATCTATTTCAAGAGCACTGAGCCTTGCCAAATTGAACTGCTTCTATTGCTCATTTAGGTTCACTCAGCTGTAGCTACGCCTCCGGGACTTCCGTCTTACGTGTCCACTTTACTTCCAGTTTTCACTCTTTAGATATATCTTTTTTGTCTTTTCTTCCTCTTCCTTCTTGGTTTATTTCTATGCGCAGGGAATCCCATGAGGGAGCACACCTATGCGTCGATTTCACGTTTCCTAAAGCCCATGCTAAATGGTCTCTTTTTTCGTCCTGTTTGGATCCCATTCCATGTGGTCAGGAACCTTTAAAGTAGAAGATAATAGATGTAACGCTCACTAACCCCGTACACTCGGTGTGTGCATTGAAACAACATATGTAAGTGCAACGCATGACCTTAGGTGGAGTAGTTCTTATGATCCTGCACCCTTAACGATGCTTTAGAATTAATTCCTCGCATCTACAATGTACACACAATGTCACACCTACCATTTGTAGGTGTGAAGAACACAAGTGGGAAGAATTGCTAAATGAGACTCTAGGGTCAGTGTGGGTTGAACTGGGCGAATGGAGAATACGATGCTGCTTCTGTCACCGGGGTGTGATGTGAGGAGGCTCCAGGGGTCCACGTGTTGTTGTTTTGTTGATGGAAAGATGGGCCGTGGCAGCCTGTTCTCAACGCGCCTGTCCAGCTGATGCGTGGGCAGTTGCGGGTAGTGGGGCTTGGTGAGTCGTAACCTGGGCCGTGGGCGTGTGAGTCGTAACCTGGGCCGTGAGCGTGTGAGTCGATACCTGGGCCGTGAGCGTGTGAGTCG
>VOMN01021973.1:0-15643 GCA_014899125.1 Orchestia grillus | reverse complement strand
ACCTGGGCCGTGAGCGTTTGAGTCGTCACCTGGGCCGTGAGCGTGTGAGTCGATACCTTGGCCGTGAGCGTGTGAGTCGATACCTGGGCCGTGAGCGTGCTCTCCTCGAAGTAGCGTTGAGACCGCCCTGTGGTTGACGTAAAGCGTGGGTCAATATTATCGAAATAATTTCTCCACATCTATGGCACGTTCTATAAAAATGAGGCATAGTCTAATATTCAAATTTTGACTGGGCAGCAACTGAACAAGCCATGCGACTGTCCCTAAGGTGTCCCGAGTCTCCTCTTCCTGCGCCCTGTTACCCTGCGCAGGCGAATGGTCTCTTTTTGGCCCCGTTATTATTTCTGAACTCTGGGGACAGACGCGCCAAATTTTTTGAATTGAACAAAATCAGGAATTTAGGTCTACGCTTGAAATGAGTCCGCTCGTCCTTCCTCAAGAGTTCTCCCATTGTAAACAATATCCAAGTTGTCTTATATATATTGTGAAAAATTACATGAATCGTCTAAAAATAACAAGTGTTCGTCTAAAAGCATGCTGCAGAAAGAGCTAAACTTTTTTTAAGCAGGATAACCCCTTTCCTGTCGGGTTTTCTGACAAAAATGCTTATTTTTCAGCAATTTTTACCCAGGGGAGCACTGCTAGGCTACCTCAGCTTTAGATAAGCCTTCGGGACTTCTATCTTTCGTGCCCACTTTCTTTCTTTCCGTTTCCATTCCCTCTTCGCTATTTCTTATTGTTATTTTCTTCCTCTTTTTTCTTAACTTGCTGTTTCTTTGCGCAGGGGATCTTGTGTGGGAACACACCCTGTGCATAGATTCCCCGTTCTCCTAAGTCCATACTAAATGGTCCCTACTCTTTCAGTGCGAGATAGTCTGAGTTTCTGAAGCGCTTCTTTCACTACTACTCAGCGATTTTTTACTCCAGATGCTCCGGAGACATTGTGTAGGCAGCAGGGTTAGGTTAGGTTTGACTATCTTTTGCTATGGGGACTGGCGATCCCTGAAGGACACTATTAGGTTGCCGCAACAATAGATAGGCCTTTGGGACTACTATCTTCCATGCCTACTTTGCTTTCAATTTTCTTAACTTCAGTCTTTTCTCATTATCTTTTCTTTCTCTCCGTTGTAAACTTGCTGTTCCTATGCGCAGGGGAGCGCAGGTGTCCCGTTTAGTGCAGTCCACGCGAAATGGTCCCTTCTCTTGCGGTGTGACGCAGTCGACCATTGAAGGGCTGCAGTCCCTACCACTACGACTTATTGCTCCGCACGTACACGTGCACTGGACAACGGTCGAGTTATTGCGGGAGAGGTCAAGTACAGACGGATAATTTCGCCTTTTTTCAAGTTCATTTTACTATTTCGCAAGAATTTCAGGAATGTTTCATCTCCAGCTTATGTATTTTTCGTGGGGATTGTTACGAATTTCTGGTAATTTCCTCGCGCTTTAGATGTCGTGAAATATAAGGAGCCTCAGCAGTATTAGCTACTGCTCCTGCTCCTAGTCGTGTTGTGCGACCAGTGGGGCGACTTGTGACGTCATGCTGGGACTTGAGCGTAGGTGCCAGCCATTGTGGTTCCAGACCATGCTGGTACCTGGTGACGCTGGCTGCAGGGGTACCAGTACCGGGGTGATGGTGGCACAGGGCTCAGAAGGCTGTGAGGGGACAGCTGCTGGAGGGACAAATCCAGGGGCGGGCACCCGTAACAATGCCAGCCATGGGCATGGGTAGACTAGATGCACATGGTTTAAAAATACCATCACTTTCTGACAAGAGAGGCACGGCCTGCCTCGAGGTTGCCTTCTTCACTCTTCTGTAAGGGAATAGGGGGGGAGGTCAAACGTAGTGCCCCAGCGATTCCGGTCTCCCTACGAGTTTGTGTTCTAGGTGGAATGTGTATTTTTTGTGTTCCCTGCAATAATGAGCATCCTGTGGAGGAGGCCTGCTCATGGCGCTCCCTCTGTTGCACCCAACAGCAGTTTGGGAGTGTTGAGATGGCTGTTGGTGTGGTGAAATAACGGGGGCAGTCGAAGGGCCCTTGGCGGACGGTGTTGCGGCCGCTGCCCTCCCGGGCTGATGGGCGTGTTGCTGAAGTCCTGAAGGGTCGTGTTGCTGGGGTCCTGGCGGACTGGTGGGCCGTGTTGCTGGGGTCCTGACTGGCTGGTGGGCCGTGTTGCCGGGGTCCTGACGGACTGGTGGGCCGTGTTGCTTGGGTCCTGACGGACTGGTAGGTCGTGTTGCTGGGGTCCTGACGGACTGATGGGCCGTGTTGCTGGGGTCCTGACGGACTGGTGGGCCGTGTTGCTGGGGTCCTGACGGACTGGTGGGCCGTGTTGCTGGGGTCCTGACGGGCCGATGGGCCGTGTTTCTTATCCATTCATTACAGCTAATGCATTCGATCATTACATCCACCTGATAAATATCTGTTGCATTGATTACATCCATCGTTCCATGCATCCACTACATCCATCATTTTCTACTGCCGTCATCCACTACATCCGTAACATCGAATACATCCATTACATCTAATGAATCCATCATCCACCACATCCGTCCGTCGTCACCCGCCGAGCGCCTCGCGCGCACCAAAGCCTGAAATCGCACTTTTGCTCAAGCCTTCGTCGAATATTCATTACTGTTATTGTTATGACAGTTAACATTATCGTCCCTGTTCCTTATTGTTGTCATTACCGATGCCCAGCAAAGATGCTTTCGCCTTGAGTTCGGAAGATTAAATATGATATTCATAAAAAGGCGGCAAACCAGTGCGGCCCGGGAAAGGGTGCCCGAAACTACTTTTGAGGTAGCCAAGGACTGCCGTGGAACATTCGAATAAAACAAGTCGGACTGGAAGATAAGGATCCATTTCTCCTCGAGGGAGGTTGCAGAAGGAGGCCACTTTGTACCGCAATTTGGGGCCTTGTACCACGTTGTACCACAATTCTGGGACTTGCTCCACGTTGTACCACAATTTGGGAATTTGTATCATTTTATATCGCAATTTGGGGTCTTGCACCATTTCGTACTACAATTTGGGGACTTGTTGCATTTTGTACCGCAAATTGGGAGGGAACTTAGCGCTCACCGGACACAAGAATCGGAACTTCCCTGTCCGCCGTGGTCAGGAAGCCTCCGACGTTAGCCTTAGTCCTGTGGGTGTGCCCGGACACTCCCCATCCAGTGATGATCAGCTACGCTTGTTGCGGGAGTCTGTTGTGGGTTCTGTCCGGGAGTGTTTGTAACTTTTCTCGTTTCTACTCTTCTTTTCTCTCAAGACTGGTGGCAGCAAGGATATTATGTTCATGAATTTGTGTCATTTTTTTCAATTTTCCCTCGTTTCGCATCGAGGCCCCACCCATGGCAGGCCGTGGCGGGCTGGACCAGTCAAACCAGACTTGATGCCCTTGTGATCCATTGTAAGTTCTTGACTTTGTCGTTATGACACAGCTGACGCTCGCACCAGTGGACCAGAAAGGGGGAGAGAAGTCATCTGATATTGCTGGACCTTCAAGTATAACCAACGTCACACAATATTAAAAAAAATTGGCGCGCTTACCTGCCCAAAAGAGAGTGTAAACTTGAGTATTTAGAATCGCACTCGGAGATTGACCAAGTTGGGATATAGGCGCCCCAGTCGTTGCCTAGTCCGTTGGAACAAGGTCCGTTGGTGAGGGCGTCACGCGTGTGACTACGGTACAGCAGCGGTCGACGAATCAAGGCTCTCCGTTGGGATAATTTGCTTATGGGAATAGCTCTCTATAGTCCAGCAGGAGTTCACTGGAACAATGTGTCCCTGGAGATACAGCAAGCCGGATTATGTGTCCCAGAATTAAATTGTGCAAAAATAATAGAATAACATCGCATGTTGATGAAATACCAGAAGTCAAGAATAAACTGTTGCATTGAATAAAATGTTCCACAGTAGCTAAGAACAAAAAATTTGCTCTAAAAAGTTGAAGTAGCATTCTAAAGACCATTTAAACGCGAAGTTTTCATTTTTAATTGTGGCGATTGATTTACGAGTTCTTTCAATACGAATTGAACGGCTTCAGGTTGTGTGGCTCCCAAATACCTACGGTTCAGATCCGGGTTTCCCAAATACCCACAGTTTGGATCCGGGTAACCCAAATACCCACAGTTCAGATTCGGGTAACCCAAGTGCCCACAGTTTGGATACGGGTAACCCAAATGCCCACAGTTCAGATTCGGGTATCCCAGATACCCACAGTTCAGTTCCGAGTAACATCCGAGCTAACGCTCGCAAGAGCCGTGATGGAATGGGACCATGTGTGCCACTGTTCATCATTCTTTAGTGACGTGTATTTGATTCGACTACCAATGCCTTGACGGAGACGCGCTGTTGCGGAGATGCTTGCCGAAATGTACGAGCTGTGCGACAATGAGCACGCGCAACATTTTGGAAAATGTTTCTGTTCATAGAAGTTATGTTGAATGAACTTGCGGATGAACTTCTCTAGACTTCTTTGGCTGTTATCTCTAGTGCTACTACTGGCTGTTAACTCTAGTGCTGCCACTGGCTGTTATCTCTAGTGCTGCCATTGGCTGTTATCTCTAGTGCTGTCATTGGCTGTTTTCTCTAGTGCTGTCATTGGCTGTTTTCTCTAGTGCTGTCATTGGCTATTATCTCTAGTGCTGCCACTGGCTGTTATCGAGCAAAGCAGCTGTGACCGACTGGTAAACGAGTCAAGTTCTCGAGAGACGTGTAGATGTTGGCCAGTCGATTGTACTTACGTCCGGACTTATTTCTAGCGGTGAACTCGTCAATAATTAAGTGGCCGTGCGATCGACTTCAGTTCTGGGTCCGCTATCGGCCTCCCACGGCGGATAATTATTGCATCAGTTTCTTTTTGAAGTTTTTGAAGCTGCAGGACTCGCAGCATTGACAACATTTTTGACTCCATGGATTCTCTCAATGTTGTGTACATATCTACGCTTTATTTGTCAATCATTAGTTATAATTCACCCGTGCAATGAATAAAGCATCTCTCAATACTAACGTGACCTAACTCGTTCCTGTATTCTGACGCGATATACTGGTGCTGTTTTGGAAGCGCTTAGGGTTCGTTACAGGACTACGCTTCATCTGGTGTGGTGACGAGGATCTGGTATAGTGACGAGGATCTGGTATAGTGACGAGGATCTGGTATAGTGACGAGGATCTGGTGTAGTGACGAGGATCTGGTGTAGTGACGAGGATCTGGTTTAGTGACGAGGATCTGGTTTAGTGACGAGGATCTGGTGAAGTGACGAGGATCTGGTGAAGTGACGAGGATCTGGTGAAGTGACGAGGATCTGGTGTAGTGACGAAGATCTGGTATAGTGACGAGGATCTGGTGTAGTGACGAAGATCTGGTATAGTGACGAAGTGCATCGCCACCATGCTTCTTAGTCTGGTGCCAGGGCAGCACCAGGCTGCCCTGGCACGTGTTTTGAGGGGCCCCCGCAGCACGTGTTTTGAGGGGCCTCCGCAGCACGTGTCTTGAGGGGCCCCCGCAGCACGTGTCTTGAGGGGCCCCCGCAGCACGTGTCTTGAGGTTTGCATGAAATATCCCACAATTAAATGTAATTTAAGTATCTTGAAACTAAACAACAAATGAACACGCTACTGTTGTTAGTCGTAATCAAGAAAATAAATTATCATAAAAGAAGTTCTGCCAAATTAGCAATTTTCCCAAACACTTAATGAACGATTAAAAGCTTCTGTACCACGTGCGGAACCGTGCATGTTGGCTGCCGGCCTGTGGTCGTGGGATGCAAAGTAGAATGTTTGCGTAGATAAGGATCTACCTTACGATACGAGAAGAGCATTACCTGTTACGGAAAACTCGGTGCTTTGCCGTAAATTTCCGTCGTTTTTTGCAGTAGAATAGTCGTTTTTGCATTCAACCTGCAAAAAAGATGAAAGAAAATTCCGTTGCAAGACCGTGGAGTTTTATTTTATATCGGAAATATAGTGACAAGTTGCGTTCACCGTTACTTTTAATTATCGCTGGGCAGCTTTGCTCAAGGAAAGTTTGCTAAGAAGTGTTCTGAAGGAACGCGCGTAGTACACCTCATTTGTAGACAACACGGCGAGACCGCGTTGTTCTCGTCCATTGCTGCCTGCTTTTGTGTGCCGTGTCAATGATCATTAAAGGGGTTGCCGAGTCGCTCGTTTTGGTGTCTTCTTTTGTCGACCATTTAAAAATTTCTCCTCGGTTCTTCGAGCGCATTTTGAACGTGGTGTTCTGCGCGAGTGTTCGTGGCGCAAGTGATAGCGTGCTCGCTTCTCGTCCGAACGCCTTGGGTTCGATACCACTGACGGAGTTCTTCCCGTGTGAAAATAAGGTTAAAACCAGCCGGCACATCAGTGCGGCCTGGGACGTGTGGCCCCAATAAATTCCAAGGTTTTCAAGATGGGTAGGGTTTAGCACAAGGATTGATTGGCTTTGTGGAATTTTAACCTATGAGTAGCTCAGTTGACGCATCAACAAACTTAACGGGAGGAGATGTCCAATAATGCGTGACTCATCGCACGATGTTTTAAACATCGCACGATGTTTCAAAAAACCTGAAGCACTTGCCTCACCAAAGTAGAGAACTAACTGTAGTTCTTCGACTCACTCTCTGAGATCGACCAAGCTGGGGATATTTAGGTACCCAATTATTCTTAAGCTCATCGGCACGAGGTCCGTTGATGCTCGCATCGATGGACTTCTGCGTTGGGACATGAACGAGATATTTAGGGCTACCATTGTCTTCATACCGGCGCTTCGTTTACAACCCACACGATTCTTGTGTCACTGATGGGCAGTAACATTTACCGCGTGGCCCATAACAACGTTAGTAAGCTCCCCTGACAAAAAGTTAGTTACCTGCGACTAATGTGGTGTAGGACCTCCACGAACTTTGATAATGCCAACAATTATGTGCGGCATTGAGTCTACAAGCGTCCTAAAGGACACCTGGTCAATGTTACACCGCTTGCATCAGCTGATGTAGTGCGGCCACAGTACGTGGACGATCTTCTCGACGCCTAACTTGTTCTAGGTGGTTGTACAAGTTCGCTGTTGGGTTCGTGTCAAGTCGGGACTGTTGTAGCCGTGTACCATACAGAATGTTCGGAATAAATTTGATGGTCATTGCATTCCTTGTTTTTTCAGATCGGTTTGAGATCTTTACTCATACTGCGCGTCCTTTAGAAGCTTCTTTTTTAAGTCATTCGCACAGACGAAGGCAGCTAGAATGGACGAATGAGAACCTCCATAAAATTTGAAGCAAATGACCTGCGGGATGATGATCCGGGTCTGTCATAAACATAGTGAAATTATCAATGCCATTTAGTTAGCCTTGTACACTGTTGAAACTATCAGGTATGAACTGGAGAAGTGCAATGTAGATGTAGAGTAAGAGTTTGTGGCGAATAGGTAGGAACGAAAAAATATTCGAAAAAAAATATATTTCTGCAGATTCATCACGAAACTGCAGAAACACGTGTTGTAAGAATTTGGCATCGAGTTGCGGGCTTGGGCACGAGAAGTGGATGTTTAATTTTCAACCGTGAAACTAGCACTCAACGAGTCAATTTATTTTTGACGTTTCCAAGCACTTTTCTTCCTTTTAAAAACGGCTGAATTTGTCCCGCACTCTGTCCCGATTTGTCGTGTGTATCCAAATTTCGCCCGATTTGTCGTGTATATCCAAATTTCGCCCGATTTGTCGTGTATATTCAAATTTCGCCCGATTTGTGTAGTGTACCCCATGCGAAGACTACCCGCGTGGACGGCAGGCCTCCGTGCAGTGGGCGTGTCGCGGCCCCAGTACACCAAAAGCGATCATAATTTTTACTCCTAGTCGGAAATGGTCGGATATTTCCTGCGTTTAATTTTGCCACCTTCGTGTCCAGTCGTGCGATATCACCCAGTGCGTGCCCTGCAGGGGGGGGATGCTGACCAACATGCTGACCCGGAGCCCTCCCAATTGGACCGAGTTGGCCGAGTCCAACGAACACGTCCCCTACGTATGAAGGCTTCTTGTTGAATTGTATCATTAGCGGCGCCGAATTAAAATATGGCGACACTTTCGTGTTTGAATTTAGACATGCATTCATCCTTCTCGCTCTATGCTGGGATTGATGGTATTTATTTCAACAGTTCAAGGATGAGTGTTTCTGTAACCGCGAATAAAATGAGTGTTGACGCTCAGGCAAACCTTTACGCAGCGGTGGTTTGTTGGTACACCGGCGGCTCTGTACGTGCGCGACATGACAGGCCGACGAACTCGCCACTCGGTCTGATGAATTTTCCTTAATCGCCAACTGAATTTTTTTTATTTTGAATTGTATTCCTCTGAGGGAGGTACGCCATAGGCAATAGGATTAGGCTAGTTAGGTTTGTCTATCGCTTGCTATGGGGACACCGTTTGGATGTCTCAGTTATAGGGAGGCCTTCGAGACTTCTATCTTTCGTACTCTTTTTGCTTCTTTTCAATTTTTTGCCTGCTGTACTGATTATTCTTTATATTTTCTTCCTCTTTCTTCTTGACTTGAGGGTTTCTATGAGCAATGAATCCCGTGTGGGAACACACCTGGGCATAGATTTAACATTTTCTAAATTCCATACTAAATGATCTTCGTTTTCGTTCTCTTTGGGTCACATTCCATGTGGATAAATAGCTTTACACTAACTAATAATCTAATCTCAGAATTTTCTTCCAACAGATTTTCCCGTCGGGAACAGTATTGTTTACACTTTCATGCCATTTAGACGTCATGTCTTTTAAATTAAATCATCCCAAGTAAAGTCTTTGCTTTTAAGGTTATTTTCCTTAGATAACAAGGCACCACCAATATTCCATGTCAAGTTGAAATAGGTCACTCCGCGTTGGGATGACGTACAAACGTTAAGTTGACAGTAGTGTGTCCTGTCGCATGACGTTGGGCTGACATCTCGTGTCGTTGACAGGGCGATGCTGTCAGCCACCGGTGCGTGACGCGACTGCTGGCAGCAGTTGACAGGGCGGCAAGTGTGACAGGACTGGCGCAGCGCTGGCAGCGGGACGGCTGGCACTACCAGGACATGCCTGTCATCGCCCCTGGTAGCTCAGGTGACATCTAGTTACGGGTACCCAGTTACTGATACCCGGTTAGTGTTACCCACTCACTGGTACCTACGCACTGGTACCCACTCTCTAGTACCCACTCTCTGGTACCCACTCTCTGGTACCCACTCTCTGGTACCCACTCTCTGGTACCCACTCTCTGGTACCCACTCTCTGGTACCCACTCTCTGGTACCCACTCTCTGGTACCCACTCTCTGGTACCCACTCTCTGGTACCCACTCTCTGGTACCCACTCTCTGGTACCCACTCTCTGGTACCCACTCTCTGGTACCCACTCTCTGGTACCCACTCTCTGGTACCCACTCTCTGGTACCCACTCTCTGGTACCCACTCTCTGGTACCCACTCTCTGGTACCCACTCTCTGGTACCCACTCTCTGGTACCCACTCTCTGGTACCCACTCTCTGGTACCCACTCTCTGGTACCCACTCTCTGGTACCCACTCTCTGGTACCCACTCTCTGGTACCCCCTCTCTGGTACCCCCTCTCTGGTACCCCCTCTCTGGTACCCCCTCTCTGGTACCCCCTCTCTGGTACCCCCTCTCTGGTACCCCCTCTCTGGTACCCCCTCTCTGGTACCCCCTCACTAGTGCCCAGTTACTTGTACCCAGCTACTAATACCTTGTTACTGGTACCCTGTTGTAAGTCCCCAGTGAGTATTGATGTAGATAATATGGAAAGATGCAATATGAGTGGATGTAAAGTGAATGAGTGAATGAGTGTTTGCGATGTGGGTAGTTGTAATGTAGATAGATGTGTGCAGTGTGAATACATCTAATTCAGATAGGATCTATGTCAGAGCCAAAAATAATTCCCATGTGCTCGGGAATCAACGGGACGCACTCCACAGCTGGGT
The DNA here is from genome assembly GCA_014899125.1 of Orchestia grillus. NCBI lineage: Eukaryota > Metazoa > Arthropoda > Malacostraca > Amphipoda > Talitridae > Orchestia > Orchestia grillus. The sequence goes on along the minus strand of VOMN01021973.1, from coordinate 5,665 downwards.
CACGGTCCCTGAGCTAAAAGCACAGGAGGAAAAAAGAAACTGTGTTCGTTCCAATCAAGTTGATATATTTACAAAAATACCGAGTGTAAATTGCCGAACATTTAATGACCAGGGCACTTGAGTGCGGTGGTGAAGTGTGGCGCTCGGTCTTCCTTTCGCAATCTTGAATATCTTGAATATCTTGAAGTTGTTTGGGCCTCTATGCCCTGGTCACACTGGAGTGCCGCCGATTTGTGCGCATGCTGTCCCTTCGCATATCCGCAAGCTGTTGGCAAGGGAAGCACTCCGTGACCCCCATTAGGAATGCTATCCTTAGCGCATGGCCGGAACAGAACCGGGAACCTCCTCAATGAGAGACCAGCGGCGCGCCACTCAGGGCACAACACCTGGCAGAGTTAGGACTCAGGGCGGCCGGCTGCGGCCTCTGTGGCGCCCTGCTGTGTCTACACCCTGCGCTCTGCTGCTGGGCTGTGTGCTGCGGGGCCTGAGGGGCACTCTGAATAGACTGGACTGGATGGACTCTAAATGGACTCGCCTCAAGGGGCATAGGATGGGCATTAAGGTTAGATTTGACTGGTGACTGGCGATCCCAGGGCCCGGGGCACTGTTGGGTTACCTCAGCTGTCGATACTTCTTCCGGGCTACTGTCTTTCGTGCTCACTTTGCTTCGTTCAATTGTTATAACTACTCATCCATCTCTTCTTTGTATTTTCTTCCTTTTCTTTTTGCCTCTTCTTTCTTCTCCTCCTTTCTTCTCCTCCTTTCTTCCCCTCCTTTCTTCCCCTCCTTTCTTCCCCTCCTTTCTTAATTTGCCGTTTCTATACGTGGGGAATCTGGTGTGGGAACACTTGTGCTTAAGTTCCACGCTTTCTTCAGTCCACGCTGAATGCTCCCGTCTTCTATTCGCTCTTTTGGATCACATTTCATGTAGACAGAGAGCATTAAAGCAGCCAAAAATAACTCGGTCCTTCACTCGGCTGAGTGAAGTTGAGGAGTGCGGCCTGTTAGCTTTGCACGGTGGGCGTGCGATGCCTGCGGGAAACTTGGCTATTTTGAACCGCTTTGTTTCTAGGGGAATTGACGCGCCTCATCAATAGTGGTTGCGTATACTCTTCGGTGAGTCAGTAGTGGGTACCCTTTGTGTTCGTATTTCATGCGATGTTAACTCTGTGCTATTCATGTTCTACGCAGTGTACTCATTCAGTTGCGTATAGCCTGTGCCGTGTGCGCACCCAGTTGTGTATATTGTATACTATGTACACAGCTGTGTACACTTCATGCTGTGTACACAGGTGTCCTCATTCCATTCCGTGAGCAGTATACCTGCCCTCCGCCTGCTGTGCAGTCCCAACACGGCCCCTCACTCACCGCCCAGCGTCACCAACTCCACATCGTCTACATTTCTCCTCGCTCCCCGTTTCCAAAAATGACGACCTTTTTTTTTTGCAGACCCGAGCTCCGGGGCGGAGGACCTCCTGACGGAGGGCGTAGAGGTGTGCTTCAACCAGCTGCTGGAGGTGTGCCGGTGTCCCTCAGTCGATGAGCTAATGCAGCGACACCCCGACTACAGATAGGAGAGCGTGCGCGACTCTAGGTGTTCCCTTCTGTTGTAAGAAAGTGAAGCGACCTGCGAGGTGTTCAAAAGCAGAGCTGCTTCTCCAGCTCCCGCTGAGTTCCAATGATGCTCATCCTCGTCTGGCTGATGTACTTGAGTATTAAATGAGGTGGTCTGCTGTTCAGCTTCTGTGTACTCGCTGACTTTAGTTATTGAAGGGCACTGTACCTTCTAACGGGCGTTCCTCGAACTCTTCCCGTGATGACCTCTTTTTATTCGATACCGTGGTCGGTATTTCATTGAATGCTGTCCGCTTCCTGCCACTGCACACCTGACCGAAGTGTGGGTTCTGTGAGGTGGGCAGCGGGCGTTGGGGTGGGTCTGAGACGGGGCCAATTTAGTGGGACCGAAAATGCTTACATAATTTTCAAGTTTATTCCTGTCCATAGCTTGCTAGTTGTACGCACCACGCGTCGGCTGCAGCTTGCCTCAACTGCAGCGCATTTGTGTACGTACATTACAGACCTTTCTAATTACGAGCATCTGGTACATTTCACTCTCGAAGCGTCTGCGTAGGCGCTTCAACACGCAGGCTTCTGCGTAGGCGCCTCAACACGCAGGCTTCTGCGTAGGCGCCTCAACACACAGGCTTCTGCNACTTCTGCGTAGGCGCCTCAACACTTCTGCGTAGGCGCCTCAACACGCAAGTTTCTCATAGGATGACTTTTGTAGCCAGCAACCCGCGCAATGAAGGCTGTGCGATCGTTTAGCGTCTCGACTAATAATACACCGCGAATAAGGTTTTGTACAGTCGGTGTTAATTTCTACTCGTACATTGCATTTCGTACTCGATATTTCAACCCTTTGAGACCAAAACAAAGGGCTAAGTTTTCGTTACTAATATACCCATTCTGAGACACGTATTTACAAATTTGAGAAAGAACAATATTAGAAGTCAACTATCCAAAAGTGGTATCTAGACATTTAGTTTTCACGTTACGACAGCGCTTTAGGCTTGCACAATAGAAATTCTACAGGATTTGCTTGATGGTGAGCTCACATGCCGCAGGACTCCAGTGACTGTCGGCTGGTGTACTGGAGGGGGCCTCCAATTTACCCTTTGTCTCGCTGCTAAACGTCTCAGCAGCAAGCCTGAAGGCCGTCATTTTCCTGTGCCAATTTTCTCTGAGTGAATTTGAATTGGTTGGCGTCAAATGAGAAGCGCCTAGCCACTTGAAATAACAAAAATGGAACCTGACTTCGAGCTTGTAGATTTTCGTTTGCTAAAAATGGAATTCCATTTAGTCAGATAAATTTTCACGCAATGCAACTTGATTTTCATTTGTTGCAGGCCAATCTGGAAAGAGACAGAGTGTAGTATACGAGTAGCCCTTTTTATTTCGATTATTCGAAGGCATGGTCCTCGTAGAAACTTCTTTTGGTTCTCTGGAATGAATTTGAAGTGAAATAAGCACGTGATGAGTATCAATTTTCAAAAACAGAGTACAAAATTGTTAATACTGGTTTTATCTTGTATTATATGATCTAGTTAGATGCTTTTTACCTATCTGAAGACTACCCGATACCGCAGAGACTTGTGAAGGATCTATGATCAAAGATGTGCTGTGGAAGGGACGTTGCATCTCCTACCAGCAGTTTTGTGTCCCAAACGGTGTCGATTGCTCTAGCAGCTTATACTAAGTTGTCAGCCTGAGATGATCTTTGTCGGTCAACGGATTATCTCGATTTTCTTCACTTGAACACAAATTTTTCGCTGCCTGCGTTACTGAAGTATACTGAGTTAGTTCTGAATTAGACTCCCTCGGGATGTCTGCGCGTTGCAGTGTCATACGTCGGATGACATACGGGTCTTACAAAATGTTTACCATGACAGCCGAACGCGATGTCTTACTTGTTTGAGACGGGTGATGATGACCGCGGTAATTGGGTGAGAATTCCAATTATCGCCCCGTTGGGACCACCTGAGGGGCAGCTCAACGAAATATAATTCTTTGAAACATTGATACGCATTAATGCCACTGCAAATTGACCTTTCATTTACGACCACCTCAAGTTGACGGATTTCGAATGAAAATGACAAAATCTGCTAATTTGAGTGCATGTTGCACAGGCCAGAACGTCCGGTCAGAAAATGCAGAATAGTCACACGTGGAATGTTCACGTCAATCTATGGTCCGTTCATCGAATTAGTCCTTTAATGATAGGTTCCCCTGTATTTTTATGTCACACTGAAGAGCGTTATGAACGGCATCGAATATTCGTCTTAGCGAATGACGTTGATGGTGACGAGGATGTGGCTCGTCGGAACAGGGAATCTTTTTTCAGTTTTTGCCCACTCATTGCTGTTAGATTGCTACTACTGTTAGATTACCTCAGCTCTAGCTAAAGCTTTGAGGCTTCTATCTTTCGTACCGACTTTGCTTCCTTCCATTTTCATGTTTCTTCAGCTGATTATTCACTATCTTTCTTCCTCTTCCGTTTTAACAAGCCGTTTCTATGCGCAAGGAATCCTGTGTGGGAACACATCTTGTGCATAGATTCCCCGCTCTTTCAAGTCCACACTAAATGGTCCTTGATATTTCGGTGCGAGATAGTCCGAGTTACAGGAGCGCTGATCCTTTTGCTGCTGATATTACCTTTATAGCGAACAAATTTTCTAGTGCGATGTTCTCGACTGAACAATTGTGTTCTGGTAGAGTGATGTGTGCCTCCTGCAGAAAGTTACTGGCTTTACTTTGCTGTGTGCCCTTCTGCACCTTCTGGTGTGCATCTTAGGTTTGCTCGCTCTCGCGCGTTTTCCATTCATTTTGGTTTAAGGCCCCCAGTTATTACACGCATTTCGCATCCGCTTGCCGGTGGAAATGTTCTAAGGTAATCCTCTAATAATTCGCGAAATGCGCATGAAATATTTTTCTTGGTACGTACAAACTTATTTTACCCTTTTTCTATTCAAGATGGGTACTAGGAGCGCATGAGTTGAAGCATCCGGACATTTCATATCATTAATGAAGTAAAAATATAAATCCTTCAATTTCCTTGACTGAAGTTCGTGCTCTCTGTCCCGGGTCACACTGGTGTGACGCTTCTTCGCTGTTGCGTTGATTACATTGTTTGTTTTCTCATACGAGCGACATGCTTCCCACGGTAGATTTCGTGCATAGTTGCCCTTGCGCTGCTTGTTGAGCTGGCATAGTCTACATTGTAACCTCGTCTCGGCCGCTGTGTGTGTCAACACTCCGAGAATATTCATAAGAAATTAATGCGTTGATTTTCCCCTCAGGGGGCACATGATAGGCAACAAGGTTAAGTTAGTTAGTTTTGGCTATCATGAATTGCGGACTGGCGTCCCCAGGGGTTCACTGTTGGTTACCTCAGCTGTAAACAGGCCTTCGGGACTTGTCTCTTTCGTGCACACTTCACATCTTTCAATTTGCATGCCTACTTTGCTGATTATTCTTTATTTTTTTCTCATTTTTCCTTACCTTTTCTTCTTCTTCCTTCTTAAATTACTGTTCCCATGCGCGGAGAATCCTGTGTAGGAACACACCTGCTCATGGATTACGCGTTCTCTCCAGCCCACGCTGAATGGGGCCTTCCTTTTGCTCTCTTGAGATCGCTCTTGATGTGGCTAGGGAGCCTTACACTAATTAACTAATAATAATAACCACATTAATGATAATCCTATGATCGCTGACTTTAAATATTTTGGTGAGCTGGTGCACTTGCCGTTAAAAATGAAGGTAGAATTTATTGGGGAAGTATTTAATCCGGAAAGCATGAGCTTCTTGGGCATAAAGCTGTGACACGTTTTAGTGCCTCGAAAGTGTAGGCGTGGGAATGTCGCCGTCTAAGCAATAGTTTGTGACCGAAGGCTCCGAGCTTTGATGTGACAGCGGGAGGAATATGCGTGTGTTGCGATTGTTTGTAATTTGAATGCTTGGAACGTTCAGTGCAACATTGAGTTTTTTCAATTATTTATTGATAATTATCAACCGAAGGCTTCGAATTTGATTTCAGAGCTTGTGAAAAGTACATGTGTTCAGGTTTTTTTATTACTTGAATGCTTGGGACGTTCAGTGCTGCATTGAG
>VOMN01021972.1:0-15493 GCA_014899125.1 Orchestia grillus | reverse complement strand
GCCAGGAACAGGCCGTGTGCACCAGGAACAAGCCGTGTGCGCACAGGAACAGGCCGTGTAGGTGCCACAGAGCGCACTCAAAAGGTGTTCCCACACACCCCGGCGTGCACCCCTGCCGCGGGAAGCGGGCAGGTATGCGATGCACCTTATCTGGCTCGCGGCTATAGGACCATTTTTTAGCTTGCTTACATTGTGAGCCGAGTTTGGAAACATGAGGTATTTTATGAAATTTCATAGAAGCGGATTTGAGGCTGCTTCTCCCACGCTCTGTGTGTGCTAATTGTGTCCGAGCCTACCATGAGCCGGCGTCTGTGTACGCGCTAGTCCTCGTCAGAGGCTTTGATCCAATATTTTTATGATGTATCTTCGAGCGTTCACCTGAATGCGCCTTGGCATGTTAAAAATCTCCGATGACGGGAGAGGGGAGCCGTTGTTGGGAGCGGTTTTACGGAAATTTGACCAATTATGCGACCACACAAGAGCGGTGCCCTGGAGTCAGACTTGTGTCTATAGATTTACACGAGAAAATGCTCTTATTTTCGTTACACGGAAATTAGTCAACTGAAACTATTTAGAGGTTCGAAAATACTAGTGAACTGCGAGAAAATCAAATATAATATTAAAATCCGTCGGCCAAGACAATCCCTAATTTAAATAAGCATTTTAATTGCCCAGCCCTATGCCCAGTTAAAACTTGAAACCAATGATATTGGCTATCCTCGCCCACAAAATGTACCAGTTGCAGCTGTCACACCGAGAATAACTGTTGTTGCATTTGTTTCAGATTACGTAGTTTTTAGGCATTGATTTTGACTCAGAAGCACCAGCTGTACTTGTTGCTCTCAACTAAAATATCTTATTTGATATTCGTACCGTTATTACGCTAATGTAATTTTCAATACCAAATAAATACTCTCTGCTGGCGACGTGAGTATTTAAAACGTTTCAAGTATTCCTTAAAATATAAATATTTTCTAAAAAATTCAAGATGAATTTTATGTACAAATTCAAACCCAAATTTCTGTGCCACCTGAAAATTGTTAGAAATTTATTATATAGAAACGAGCAATCTTCTCACATTAATATTACTCGAAATAAAATTTGAACTCCGTTGAGCAACATTATTCAACCTAAATAATACAAAGATAATAGAATGAACACTCATAGGAAAATACAGAGCTGGTAATTTCCGGTTGGTACCACATCCTGCGTGGTATTTACAGAGTCAATTACGTAACTCTTGTGGTGAGACTCAACTGTTGTAATGAGACGCAATCTTTTTCGGCCGCGAAACTGTCGAATATAAGCGCATTAAAGACTCGCTCAACTCAATGCTGCAACTATCAAGCCAATGCATATCTTGCTAAGAGATTCGGTAACCCGAATTTCGACTGAGTATACTTAGCTTTCCTATCCATCCCCATTTGTCTGGAGCATCCACCGCACAATATCTTCGAGTTTACAAGCCAGTTTTTACGTCTGCTGACAGATTCATGGGCCTATGCAGGCAAAGCAAACAATGTTAACGCTCGCTCGCTCCCTCAAAGGCTTGGGCGATGAAGGGGTAGCCTCCACAGCGGACGCTGATCCCGGTTTTTGCGGAAACTTATCGTCCAGAAACCTCGTTTCAACAATGCTCCCTCCGCAAGTGCAGCGCTCGATCAAACGGCTGCGGATCAGCTCTTGGAAAAAGATGGGAGTTATTTCAGAATATAATGGAGGCGTATTTAAGAGACTTGCACTCCAGGTTCGACTGAAATTTCCCATAATTTGAGTGAGATTGCGAAGGTACGGTAAAACGTTTCCACATCCCATGAGTGATGAATCATCGAATTTTTCATTCTGAGATGTTAGCCAATGCGAGTTATTAATAACTTCGGATGTTTAAGGTCTCCATTCCTAACTTGATTGGTATTAGTCTCGCTTAAGTATTCAAGTAGTTTAAAATCTACAGTTTCAATAAAAACGTTCGTTTTTGTTATCATGAGTTAGTCAAAGGTCCCTAAGCCGCAATAGAAGGGACCATTTAGTATGTACTTATGAATGCGGGAAATCTATGTACGAGGTGTGTGGTACCACATATGATCCCCTGCGCACAGTAGCAGCTAGTTGAAAATCAAGAGAAAAAAAGAAGAAAGAAAGGATGACTAAAATGGTGGGTAAATTAAAAGAAGCAATGCAGGCACAAAATATAGATGTACCTAAGTCTTATCTTTCTACAGCTCAGGTAATCTATTAGTGCCCTCGTGGAGTGGTCGTTCCCCATAACATAGCCATTTAAAAACAAATGATGTTGGCTATCCTCGCCCACAAAATGTACAAGTTGCAGCTGTCACACTGAGAATAACTGTTGTTGCATTTGTTTCAGATTACGTAGTTTTTAGGCATTGATTTCGACTCAGAAGCACCGGCTGCACTTGTTGCCCTGGACTAAAACGTCTTATTTGATATTTGTACCTATATTACGCAAATGTAATTTTCAATACCAAATAACTACACTGTAATATTTAATACCAAATACTATCCTGACTAACCTAACCCAATTCCCTATCCCATGTCCCCTGAGGAGGACCTTGGAGACAATCAAGGCATGTTCAATACTCGTACTCTTAGGTTAAGACGCACTATTTATAGGCGTAGCATGTGCGATACATTAAGAGAGAGATTATTCGCAGTGGCAGGGATCATCTCAACGAGATAAAGAATTGGTATACGAAGACATGTTGAAGTCTCGTGCAAGAAGTCGATCACACGTAACACTGGCCTTGCCTCCACAGGAAAGGGAAAGCAGCTCAGAAAATACAGAGATAATGTCCACCAAACAACAAAACTGAAGCCACCATAGCTTCCTGTTACACGTGTTGCTGTTTTTGATCGGATGTCGAGCCCACCTCTCGAAAGCGTTAAGCAAAACTCTTAAACCGAAGGAAATACTCGTAGAATTGATCGTGTTCATTAAGGAAGCGTCCTGGAGACTAGTTCCTTCCTCAAGAATATGCATTGAGTGCTGATTTTATGAGGTACGTTGACGAGGACAGGCACCATCAGCATGCAAGTCCGAGCGAAGCTCGTGAATCCAACAATACACCTAATCACACTCCCTTTCCAAGACACGTCGCTGAAGAACAATGTTTTTCTGCTCAATGGCTGGGCGTGAGAGATGTTCGAGAGTCTCGTGAAGTAACAAAGCTAAGAAATTATATTTGCTCTCACGCATTCAGGGAAATTTAGCATGTACTGTAATTAGGAAACCTGAATAAACAGAATTTCTTCCTGATGTATCGTGGATTAAAGAACGTAATCAATGGAACCGACAAGATGCATGCTAGTATAGGAATTGTACTCGGCACAATTGCTCGGCAAGGAACTAGCGCGCACATAAAAAATTCAATATCTTTGACGCTTCATCCAGTTTTAAAGTTACCTCAAAACTATCTATAAATTAAAGTTACGCAGAAGTAGTAAGATGACGATAATCTTCTGTAAATTGGATTTGCCAGGAAGAGATAAGAAGCTCAAACTAAAAACTCTTACTCGCATGTTCAAATTTCATTTTGACCCTTCCAAGTCCCTCAGCTTGCGTAGGGACGCGAAGTACTTGAATAAGCTCAGTTCTATACGTCAGGGCAGCGGAGCTGTCGCCGACGTATTTTGCGTCCCTCGTGCGCTGCATTCCAGGCGGCGTTGAGGCGCGCGATCGCGCTGTTTTTACGACCCTAGCAACACCGGCACCTCCCAGCTCTTAATTAACTCCGTCTCGACTGCACTGCTTGCCACTGCGCAAGCTTACCACGCCTCAAGTGATGCTTGGGGAGGTGAGGCCTTGCTCCGGGTGTTGTTCTTCCTTTGGATGGATTTAACAGACGAACGTTAGGTACTTTTAGCTGCTTTTTATTAGATGTCGTACGTGTAAGCTCCATGAGTTATCCAAGATGAAAGTAATTTCTTCAAGTTTATTAGGTTTGATTTTGCGGAGTCACACGTTTTGGAATTGATCCACGCATTGAAAAAATAGTCTTTTAACACGTTGACTCCGAAGTGGGTCATATATGGTACACGCGATCATCTAACCTATTGTAACCAGAGCACTATCATATATAAATACAAACTTTCGAGTTTTCTTTAAATTTGTGTTCATCAATCGAATAAGCTAGTTCTGGTAAGAAAGAAAATTAACAGAGTAACCAAATTAGTGAAACCAAAATCCTTCATTTTTAAATTCACAGAAGAGATATTTGTCGGCATGTAATTTTACCTGTGTGGAGAATCGGAATCAACGTGTTAAAAAGGACTGAGTCTATTTTCAAGTTCTTTAGAAACACTTTCATTGAGGCAAAAATATTTCTAGAATACCACCATTTCATGGTATTACAATTAAAACACTCATCGCAGTAGATGCAGTCAACAGTCAAACTATGTACTACATTCAAAACAGGGTTTCCGTGAGTATTTTAAACTACACATAACTCGACACCCTAAAAATTTACTGGTAACACCCTCCTATCTTTTTAACTTCATTTCCAGCGTTGTCGTTCCTGAAGTTGAAGAAATGGGTGAAGCCTGCGGTTAAAGCGTGGCAGGCCGCTGGTAAAGCGTGGCGCGCCCCAGGCACGCAGCCACCCAAGATGCTTATGAGCTACTTTCGAGACGTAACTCGCCAGAAGCCAACGAGCGCACGCTAAGAAGAGGCGCGCCTGTCAACACACGACGCACCCTCCCCACCTCGGCTAACAAAGAGCGTAGGGCAGTAAAACACAGGCGACCACTGCATGGCAGCCCGCCGCTCCTGCGCTCGGTAATTAGTCCGTAAAATGCCGGTCCGACTTAAGTCTTAGCTGATGACCCCTATTTCTAGCTCTGGCGCTTACCTCAATTCTTTTCATTTGAATATCCAGGTAAAAATTCGTATTATGATAGTGTTCATGTATGAGCAAAGTTAGCACATATTACTCAAATTATTCCCCATACAAATGTGCAGGTTATGAAAGAAAGCATGCGTTTTTGGACAACTTTGAATGACATTATTCATAGATGTTTCGTTTTTTGTCATTTAGACAAGTTTCTAGAAAATCACGCAAAACTATTCGTAATGGGTTTCACCTCATGTACCCTAGAGCGTGAACTCTGATTAGAGGAGGAGAGTAGTACTTTCTCAAATTGTGACAGTAGTTTTGAAGGAGGCCATACACACCGATGCATGATTAATAGCAAGTTTCCTCATATATCGCCATGACTTAGTCTAATTTGATTATCAATATTTACAAAATCCACATTATTTTAAAAGTTGACATTGAGACCGAAGTCATTATATCGTATGAATGATATGCGAGTTGCTTGAATCTTCGAAGATAGCTTTTATTCCTATTCTGGGGTCGAAGAGTATTTGCCATTATTAAAACCGGTTAAAACTTCGAAAATTTGGAAAATATTCGGGCCTATTCGTCAGTTCGGTGGCGCACTTTTTAAACACTCAGCAGAAGAAACAACCAAGACACGTATTGCAGCACGAAGAAGAAAATAATTCTACATCTACACAATCAACTTCTAACAGAAAAATTTGAAATTGCCGACAATTTAGGAACTGAACTTTTCTTAGAAAAATACGGCACAGCGGGCGTCTAGCCCGAGCTCGGGTGACGAGAGGTTCTAATGAGCTTCGAGGTGATCGAAACTTACACTTCGCACTTCGTCAGATCCTGTGTCAACATCACGGGTAGAACGGGCGTGGGGGAGCACCAACTTCCAATGTCTTCAATATACGATTCGGTAAACAACATGAACGGCGTGATCATCAAGAATGGGTAACTTCAAGTACAGGGGAAACTGTGAATGCTCAAATATTTGTAGTCGTAAAATTACAACTCATTTCTAGGATTAGTACCGATGTTATTAAAAATATGACAACGTTCTCAAAGTAAGCTTCGAGAATCCATCAAATATATTGGTACAAATTTATCCACCGGAGTTTGTTAAATTTTCCGTTGAAAAGTTCAGCTTGATAATATTGATTTGAAGTCTAAGTTTAATATGAAGACGGAAAATCAAACCAAATATCTACACGAAGCATGATGCTACTACACAAGTTGAAAGCGCTTTAAAATTTTGCGTTATGTATTGATCATCATTATAACTCCACGATTTAATCTCGTAGGGAAACAGCATTGTTTCATCATTATGATAAGGCTTAGGTGTTGGCTGTCACAATGCTCTCATGCTATTCACAACAAACGAAATCGAACTGCACACGCCGTGTAGCTCTGTAATGTGGATTAAATCTTTTCGATACCGTTCGAACCAACTGTCCATCTGATGAACGCTGCTCTAAAAGTTTCTGAGTAAGGCTTGCATTACCTGAAAATGAATTGGAAAATTTATGAAGTTCCGACACCAAGTTCAGGCTTAAAATCTACTATCCAAAACTAACTGTATGAAGGTGATCAGGTATCCAAACGCTGCACCGCATTCCACCTGCACCTATTAATTGCCGTCGTTTTTTAAGAGTTCAACAAAGAACGTTGAAAGTAAACAGCAGACTTTTGGCCGAGTTTTTGCCCAGAAGGGAGCGGACCCTCCTGGCGCATTTCTAGCACGCTTTTTCTATAAATCAAAATTTCCAGGTATCCCGTTTTTTCGTGAGACTTCCACGAGTTTTTTCGTGAGGCTGGCAAAGGCGTATCAGCAATATTGTTTACGCTGAGTTAGTTGTTTAAAGGAAACGATCAAGTTTTTTTTCCCATGTCTTGCCTTTCAGAAGTTCATCAAGTTTTTCAGCAGCCGAGCACGACACATGTTCGTATTTATCTAACGCTCCATCGTAGCTGTTAGGAACGAGCGCCTGATCATAGTTCGCGTTCTTCGAGGCGCTGTGCTAGCGGTTTGGAAAGTGCGGAATGTTTGGGGCTTTCGGGTGGGTGAAGGGATGATACTAAACTTAGGTGAAAATGCAACGTGAAAATTACAACAAAATGTAATTCGTGACAATGAAGGTATAACCTAATAATAAATTAGCTGGAAAAGTTGTGCATAAGATGAATAGTTGCCTACATTTAATTGATTAGCTTATAGCAATGTTTATTAATATCAAAATAGGCTATGTAAAGAAACCTGACAACTCTTTCAACAATACGAGAATCCATATTTGAGGTGAAATTGCATCCCTTCAAGCAGCATTAAATATACACGTTTAACACGAAGAGAGTCACGGGTAAGTGAATAGATTGGCTCAAAAAATAAATTGCACGGACGAATCTCCAAACTTTTTCTGATAAATTGTAGCCTTAGACCATAAAATTCTCATTCCTAACACGAAGTGTTCCACGTTTGAGAGCTTCGAAGCCTTCATTGATATTTGGACTCTTGTGCCAACGTCGCTCCGCATACATTCCTGTGAAGGATATGCTACGCATACGAGGGCCAAGATCAGCAGCACATTTTCGAGCCATGGACACACCTGAAAGTCTCAATATCATTTGTCAGAGCGCTATGGTCAGTTGCTGTGACATGCCCCTGTTACTAGCACACGAGGCTCAGCCTCCTCCAGTCTACACGAAGCTTTTTATACGGGGCGACTTCATAAAAGCTGAGGATATTTTGGCACAATTATCCGACAACGAGGGAAAGAGAGGCCATGATGAAGCAAATCGTCGCGACTCGGGCAGGTACTCAAGCGAAATGAAACCCACGGCTTACATCGGCGCAAACTTGGAACGTCCAACAAAAGGCTTTCAATGAAAAATGACTACACGACGCGACGATTGCATTCCGTACAAACTGCTTCTACAACGGAAAATGGGCTTCAAAGGATTTGTACTGAGACAACTTTGGGGAAACATGTAAACGTAGATAAACTTCCTTTCCTTCTAATTCGCAAGTAAAAACACGGAAATCATACAAAAAACTCAATCAAGCCGAGAAGTTAAAATATGTAGGTAGCCCTACCCACATAGGAATGAAGCAGTACTGAAGAAGTTTTACACTACATGGCTAGCGCTCTTCTGCTAAAAAATCAGCATATGACTTCATTCTTTGAAAACAAATTCTACAATTGGAACATTAAAGGAAAGAATACCTGATTCATGACAATTTTATAATAACTACGGAATTATAGTCCATACTACTACCGCGCACCAGCTGCCCCTGTCTTTAGAAAACAGGGCTTTGACTAAACCTGTGAACAATAACCGAACGGCCAAGAATAAAAATGAATGACATTAAACAGCAAATTTACGTTTATGCGTATTTCATCAATAATTTCATTTTTAAATAAAGTATTTCTTTCGAGAAGAGTGTTAAAAATTAAAGTTGGTATGCGTTGCTTGCATCATAATCGCAGACCACGGTAAGCTAAGTTCCAATGTTAAAGACCGGTACCTTATTAAAAATTGGGCCGATGCATACGTAGTTTCTTGACGTTTTTCGCACAGTATGATACATAAGGTAGTGGCGTGGTCGTTATGCCCGCGTTAGGGACGAACATTATTGGTTAGGACAGTTTCTGCATAGACGTGCTAGCGGCCACCAGTCAAAGTCTCCCACGTAGAGATAAACTGCACAAAACGGCCGTAATATGCCAGATGAGAACCACCGTTGCGAAGAATTGCTTAGTCTCCCTCGCAACTGCGCCAATATCCAATAGGGTGGACAACCGCTTTATGGCCCGCAAGTTACCGCGGTGAAGCCGTGAAGAGAGTTAGACCAGAATTAAGCTTTGTTGAAGGTCCTGCACTGACCTATTTAAGGGGTGTGCGAAATAGGATCGGAGATGACTCACCATTTTACAATACTTTCAATGTTGCAAGAGGTTTTTTGCCTAGTTTGCAGCAGTGTTAGGTTGCCAGCAGGATTGTGGGCTGAAGAATGACTTTGCAAAATGCCCAGTTTGGTCAGCTGAACAAATGTTGTCCTTGCAATAAGAGTCTCGAGTTCAGGTAATGAAGGAAACCTGCAGAGCAGAAGCCTTTCAAATCTATCTGTTTTAGAATATTATCCATATTAATAACAACCTCTCAAGATAATAAGTTTACACTTTTTCATTCTTCTATATTACACAGCAATAAGAATATGATTTTTCATTAGAAAAACATGCAACTCAATTATGTTACTCTAAATATTATAAAAGTGTTGCAGTTTCAACGTTCCAGTCTAAGGAAAGTTTAAAAGGAAGAGGAAAATATCTTTTGAGCAACTGTTTGCCAATTTTTTTGTTAATAACCTTAACTATTCAGTTTTGGGGGGCCAAATTTATTGCACTCGTTTGAAATTGCAAGAAAAAGCATTTACTTTGCTGAAAAAGTACATAGAAGTGGAAGTATTGAACGTCAAAGTTGAAAAACAATTTTGAATGTCAAAGAACGACTGTTCTTTGAAGGTTGGATAGCAATGCACTTCTTTAAACCAGGCGTACAGTAATTCAGGTCTAATACACTTCCTTCTGTTGCGATCCAAGCAGACAAGAGTTCGATGGCAATGTTTGAAGTAATCTCAGCCTATCTATGACTTAAAATGGCTTGAGATGACTATCTTTCGATCAGCGGTGTAAGTTATGTAAAGTTGAAGCAAGTGCCCCAGGGAAGTATTTTAAACACGTGTTCCGGCCGTGCTAACCTTTGTGACATCCGCTTATTTTGGGCCTGGCGAGGGTCGCAAGGAAGAAGCCTGTTTGTTCTTCTCAAGCATGCGCTGTTCACACGCTCACGGAACCGCTCATCATTTTTCAAAATCCTTCTTCAACCAGCCAAGCGCACCACCGCATGAGCGCAGCCCCTCGCGCTTGCTACCTCGCCGGTGCCGGAAAGACTAACGTTTTATGTTGAAGAATTTACCGTGTCAGTCTTCATCCGCGCGGCCGTATAAAGGACGGAATTTTAGAATTTATTCCCTAATTCAGTTGGTAGGAGCTCTTTATTTTATCAATATGTTAAGTCAATAGTAATTTTCATTTTACATGAACTCTATAAATTGAAAAAATCTAGAGCACTATGGAAATATTGCTCTAAGCGCACACATTTATAAAAATTTTACAATCGAAATGAAATGCTATGGAAAAGAAGGCTTGAAGTGATATGTAAGCACTATGCTCAAATCTACGTTCTAAATAATGACTATACCAAGTCATGTATCAGATATACTATCCACGATGCATCGGGATCAGAGAGAGCAATGACACTCTGATCAACGTGAAATTCTAAGACCTTCATTCCCCATCAATTTATTAAAGATATTTTATCGTATATTTTTCTATATTAAATATACTTTAGTTTTCAAAATTTTTATTTCGGATAGAATTGTCGCTGATGATGACATCGTGCTGTTCTACTTTCGGTCACACAAATTTAGACACCTCGTAAATCTTCAGTTTTAAAATTATTATTCACGGGTTATTGACCTCAATATAATCAGGTCGGGAACCAATGGCAGCCAAAAATTCACCATCCACTGTGCTCCATGAGGTCTTCAAACTCTTCTGTGACACAGTTTCAAGTATTCCTGAGTGAGCAATAAAACAATTCCCGTTCCTACAAAACATTACCACGACCGCTGCCCAGTTCTGTGGTATGTATAGTCGGTGTTGAGAAGCCATTTCCATTTAAATTGGCCTACATCGTCGGTAGCGCTTACTGACGGTTGCAAATGAGGTTGGAGTTTAAAATAAGCCGTGTTTCAGTTTTCGTAGTCACGGTATGTGTACGTGAACATTCTTTGCAGTACGGATAGAACTACACAAAGAATTAGGGAAACATTCATACATTCGAAGCTTCCTCCTGGTTTGCTATACGGGACATGGAAACGTCCTCACGCTCAACACCAAGCGACAGAATTTCTTTCCAAAAACACACATCGGGAACATATGTGAGGATTGAAATTAATGTGCAAGACTATATCCTCTTCACTCGGCACCGTACGGATTGCCGTGTGTAGATATCATTCCGAAGAAGTGAATGTGAACATTTCAAATTAATATCACATTGCGGAAAAACTCCTTGAGCTCGTGCAGCAGCAGTGGACCCAACTTTCCACAAGCAATTGAGAGCATTGACGTACGACGATCTAGAGAATGAGTGTATAATTTTGTATCCCGAGCTGTTTTTAGAAATCTACGTTCAGAAAATTCAGGTGACTCCGGCAGGCAGTATGGTAGGAACGTGTCAGCAGGCCATTAACAGTCGCTAGAGAACAATTACGAGTCACCGGTGACTCCGAGGCTCAGCTCTTCGGTATAAATGAATTTACGTACAACGAGGTGCGCCTTCCTTCCTGCCGCCCGTTACCTCCGTCTGCGGTCAGCGGGAACCTCCGCGGATTCCAAAGATTCCAGGATGACCACAGTTCTCCCCCGAAGATGTCTGCTCTATAGAGTTGGGCCTGGAAACATTTAGAAATCGAACAGTTACGAGCGCAGCTTGTGGCACCGGGAGTTATTTACTAAGAGTTCCGTTTGACGCCTCTTCCTGTCACTCGCAAACGACGACCAGTGAACGAGCTCTTAAATGTGCCCTGAACTGTCTCCTGCTGTCGCTTCTTCTAGCAATTTTGACGCCGGTTCAGGAAATTGATCTTTGAGAAACTGCGCGTGTAGTTCAGTATTCGAAATTGTAACTATACTCGTCTAAGTGATGGCTGGCCACACGACGGTTATGAGTGAATTTGCAAGAGCTGAATTATAATTGTCTTACGATGAAAATTTTAATCGGAAATGAACACTAAATCTAACGTAATAATACCCGTCGTGTATTCATTTACATATTTATATATATGTTTGGTATCCACTTCTGAAGAAATAACAGAGAAAAATTAACTTTTCATGCATTACATAAAAACAATACTGAAACAACCACTGCTTTTCATATTCAGTTAGTTGGTTGCACGGATACAATTTATTCCCGGTCGAACGAAGATAATAGCACAAGTGTGAAGAATTTATGAATTTGTAAATTGGGCACTGCATATTAGTATAAGTGTCGAAGAATGTCTTAACAAAAATGTTCACAAAAGTTAGTTAAACATTAATATGTGCAAATTTTCGATTCAGCTAAGATGTCATTTCACGGGCTGTTAAATTAACGGGCTGTTTTTATTGCAAATTTTATGAATAAATACAAAAGTATTTATTTCTAACGGGTGAATTGGACAAATTCCATTTACAAGTGCAACGTTCAAAATTACGTCACAAATTTCAATTTGCAAATTCATGTTAAAACGAACACAACGTTTATATAAGAGTTTGTGACAAAACTTTTAATTTAATATTGATCATAATCAACAATTATTTGAATTATGCCGAATTATAACTTAATATGTGTTCATCAAAATTAGTTACTTCAATGAATGTGTTCATTAAAACTCGTTATTCTTTTCATTAAAATTAAACGATTATGAACAGTGACGAATAAGGCATGTCTAAAGCCGCTTTTACTTCATTTCATTCACAAAATAGCTTTTAATAAAACTCATCGCTTCTAGAAAGCTTCACTCTATTTTGTACGTTGCTAGGCTACCTCAGCTTTAGATATGTAGGCCTTCGAGACTTCTATCTTTCGTGCCCACTTGCTTCTTTCCGTTTTCATCCCTTCTTCGCTATTTCTCATTTGTCTTTTCTTCTGTTTCTATGCGCAAGGGGATCCTGTGTGGGAATACACCTTGTGCATAGATTACTCGTTTTTCTTCGTCCATACTAAATGGTCCCTACTCTTTTGGTGCGAGATAGTCTAAGTTTCTGAAGCGCTGCCATCACTACTACTACTACTATTTTGTACGTAAGAACAGTTAGCGGATCTTGGCTGTGGATGGATCGCCAGGAATGTCCGCTAAAGCGCGTGCCCTTCGCTCTTTTACGTACGATGAGAAGTCTACTTTGATCAGAGGTAGGCAGCTTAAGTTCTGCTGATGTAAGGTAGAGCAGGAGCGAGCTCGTCGTTCACCAATAACATTAATGAGTCTCACCTTCCAGTGGCTCGCCGTAACTTGTAAGTTACACCCAAAGTAAGAAAGTTTCACAGAATTTGAGGTATTTTTCAAGCAAAAAACTTGAGGTCCCCAGCTTTCCGTGTTTTTTCATTCCCCGCATTCCTACAACGGTCAGGTGTAGGGCAGTAGCCTCCATGACTGCAAAACTTACGGGAGTTTAACAAAAAAGCATTCCCTATAAGAGTTCCCAGCAGAAATTAGATAAAGCTTACGCACTTGTAAAACTGAAAAATTCGAAATATGCTCCTGAAGTACGCGTGTGAAAACAATTCAATAATTAGCAAACTACCCTGTAAGTTCGTGCTAAGATATCCCTATAAAACATAGATTTAGTATATAGAGAAAATAATCAATGCATGAAAGGAATCAGAAGACTGTCAGATAAGCTGAAATTTAATCGACTCGTAGTAATGAACGCTAACTCTTATAATCATGAAGCGAAAATTAAATTTAAATTAAATCGAGACGGAACATAAAAAGGAAAATTGTTTAAAGGCTCATGCACGTGCATTCATTTGGGCCACTACATGTGGCCAAATTAAGTGGCAGTAATATGTGTATCAGGTGACTCGATTAACAACTTTTTATTCTTGAAGGCATGACAGAAGTATTCTGTGGAACCAGGGTAGAATAGGAAGACAGTCCGCAGTTGGCGGCACCATCGAAGTGATGAATACGCTTTTGGAAATATCTACGGACTTCAAAACTCACATTTAAATGTTTCAAATTTTTATCATGACATCAAAGTACGAGTATTTTATAATCATCTGAACGTCAAATGGAATTCGTGGGAATAATCTTTAGTGATTTAACTTTAAATAGGTATCATCAATATTTTTGCGTAGTACAAATGCAATAGAATGTTGAACTTAATGTATAAACTGAAAATACGCTAGAAATGATTTTCGACTTCCCCAGAACTAAAACTTAAGTTTCTGCTTGACGCCGCCCAATCAAAAGCTTGCCTTCATTGCAGTTAGACTTTATATTTATCACACCGTGCAGAAACCATAAAGCAAAGGAAACACGTCTACGGTGCATTTTCGTGTCCCTGTTTATATTTTCGACGCGGAATTCCTGAGGACGTCCACGCCAGCAGAACGCAGCAGTTTGGCCGTCGGAGAGAGGAGAGTTTGCCGTTGGAAATAAATTGGTGTTATGACGGGGCTGCGCGGGGGCCATTACTGCAGAGCTGTCCAAACACGGGCCTGCCTGGCGCTCTGCTGCGCCCCCTCGTCGGGCTGCACATCCTCCTGCCTGCACTGCGTCCTGTGTGTGCACTGGCTCAGGGCTGCAGTGTGTGTATGGCTGGTGTGTGTGGGGTGTGGGCTTGTGACGTATGTGTGTGTGTGTGGTGTGCGTGTGTGGTGTATGTGCTATAAATATGGTATGTGTGCTGTGTGTGTGGTGGGTGGGTGTGCTGCGAGTGTATGTTATGAAGTGTGAATTAATTCGTGCAATGTGTGTGTGTTCGCAGTATCTGTGTGTGTGAGTTTTACGATACAATGTCATGCCTGTGGGATGTTTCTGTTGTCAATGAAGCTGGATAACTTCCTACAAACTATCCCTGATAGGCCTCCCTTGCCTCACTGTCATCAAACGGCAAAGAGAAACGGCCTCATTCAACAGCTCGCGGATATGCGAAGGCACACCATGCACACAGAGCAGCGGCGCCCCAGTGTGGCCCGGGCGGGGAGACCCAAACATCTCTAAGGTATCTAAGGTATAATGTGACTTTGTACGTGCTGTATGAGTGTGTGCCATGCAGTGAGGTAACATCATACATACAGTACGTGTCAGTGTACATGCTGCAGTGTGCGTGGCATACAGTGCGAGGTGTGATGCAGTACACTGGCTACATAACTGCAGTGTACGCTTCTCAGCTGTAGTGTTCGCACCGGTGTACGTGTGCCAATGTACGTGTCCCGGTATACGTGCGCCGGTGTACGTGTGCCGGTATACGTGCGTCAGTGTACTTNGTAGGTGGGTCAGTGTACGTGTGCAGTAGGTGGGCCAGTGTACGTGTGCAGTAGGTGGGTCAGTGTACGTGTGCAGTAGGTGAGCCAGTGTACGTGTGCAGTAGGTGGGCCAGAGTGCGTGTGCAGTAGGTGGGCCAGTGTACGCCTGCAGTAAGTGTGCCAGTGTACGTGTGCAATAAGAGGGCCAGTGCACGCGTGCCAGTGTTCGTGGGCTGTTATACGAATGCCAGTATGCAGTTAATGTGCCTGTGTATAAGTGGAGTATGTAAGTGTTTTAGGGCACGTGTGCAGTGTGTCTCTGTACATATAGGTGCAGTAAGTGTGCCAGTGCATAAGTAGAGTAAGTGTGTCAGTGTATGTGGGCCAGTGTACGTGTGTCAGTGTAAGTGGGCAGTATGTATGCCAGAGTAGGTGTGCAAGAAATGGGCAGTGTACATAAGCTAGGGTACGTATGCAGCAAATGGGTAGTGTACGTGTGCAGCAAGTGTGCCAGAGTTGCAATGGTGTGTGCGTGCACGGGTCTTGTCCATAATCCATAAGACCCACAGGAC